>CAEFZY010049199.1:0-61555 GCA_903066815.1 Brachyrhaphis roseni
ATAATAATAATAATAATAATAATAATAATAATAATAATAATAATAATAATAATAATAATAATAATAATAATAATAATGAGTCACTAAAATGCTTTGAGAGTAGCTTTTGAAAAGACTAAAAGTGAGACAACCATAAATAAAATTATTGGGAATTCCATATTAATTGATAACATCAACCACAATGCTTAATATTTACACACACACATAAAACGTGTAGTGAATCCTTGTGTTTGTTATAATCCAACATCCAAAGTGAAAAGCCACAGACACAACAGGGGCATATTTTGTATGCAGCAAAAGAAGTCTGTTGTCCAAGTAAGAAGACTCCTTTTGATGGTTTATTAATCCACTGAGGCAACCCAGAATAACAATACGTTTTCACTTTTTTCTGGTACTGTTACTGCTCTGGGTTGAATGTAAGCGCAGCCTGGTGTATGTCAGTCCTTCACCTGCTTACGTACTTTTTAAATGTTGAATTATATATTTTTATGATAGATACTTATAAAATCAGTATAGAAAGTGCATTCATAATTTTGAAAACCATCTTTTTCACATATTGAAATCAATGTGAAACTTATACTGATTTCTGCATTCCAATAAATTAACTGACCAGTTCAAGAGACATGCACTAACCTGCATGCATGACAATCTATAAGAAGTGAAAAAAATGAGAGAAAATTATGTGTTTATCAAACAGATATCATTACTGCCAAATACAAAAGGAATATTACAATTATACATAGTACTATAAGTTACTTATAAATCCTTACATCAGTATACATCTGCCTCACTTCTTGTTGGACCCCAACTTTCTCCAAAATTTTTGGAAATGAAGGTAAAGTACCTAATCATTTAGAATTTTCTGCATCACAAGTACCACCATTATGAAGATGGTAAATATTTTTTTTTCATATTGAACTGATTTGCTGAATTATCCCTTTTGTATTCATGCATAACTTTTTTCAACACAGAGAGATAGCTTTTTTTGGAGGCACATTAGGGGAAATGTTGTGAAGGCTTTGTGATTTATGTGGACGCCGGCAATCTTAACTTTTGTTTAAAAGCTCCTTTAATGGATTATGCATCGCAACTAAACATTGTAGGTGCGTCATGAAATTTAAAGTGCTATTCTAGATCTGTCAGAGAATTTAAAGAGAAGGTCAAAGATTCAGTGGAAAAGATGAGCTTCAAATATTTTGCAGACTGTACTTACCGCCTTGTCCAGTTGGAGTCAGTGTTGTGTTCTGAATGTAGTGATGTCAGTTTACTCTTTTTCAAAAATGGTTTTAATTACCACTCACTACTTGCAATTATTGATTCCTTCAGTAAAGTTAAAGCATTGGAACAAACTCAAAATACATATCTAAATGTATTTATGAAGCTGTTAAGTAAAAACAGAAATTCATTATCTGATGGCAAATAAACTGATCTGGATAGTTACTTAAAAAAGTTAAGCAGTCTAGGAGATAATCAACAAAGGGCTTCAAGATTGAGGATCATTGGCATTCAGTTGCAGATACAGTAACTGCCATGAAGTCTGCAGAAATGAAAGCTCATAGAAGCACAAAGGACGAGTTTGACCACAGGCTAAGGTTTGCCCATCTTTGAATCTGATCGACTCCCACACAGCATCTCCCTCTTTACTGGAGTGTTCATTTCACTGCATGTCTCACCCACTCTGTGTCTGCTGCTCCCTCTTCCTTTTCTCCTCATTTTTTCTTCCTCTGCCACTGCTGACAGTACTACTAATCTCTGCCTATTTTCAGCAGGCTTTCTTTCCCCCACAGATGCCCATTTTTGCACTAGTTTACCATTTATTTCCCTCCATCTCTATTTCTCCCTCTGCAAGTCTTTCTGTGCTCATATTGAGGAATGCAGCATGAGGCAAGCGGTGGCTTTTTGGCTGTTGATACTTGCGACTCTGCTCCGAGGTGAGTGACTTCGATGGGTGCTTCTGAGCGGGACTGTGTTTGAACAAGAGTAAGTGGGTCTTCTGAATGTAAATTTTGTATGTTTCTGTATTTGCACGTGAAAAAGTGTATTCTCTGTAAGTTAGAAGCAAAGTGGGTCTTTATGTGCAGAAAAGAAAATTGATTACCTTTCATGATGAACCAGCTACACTATCATATGTTATCATCTCCACTGCAGTTTATAAGATAACACCCTGGGTTATATATAGATGATATCTCTTTATAATCGGTGGATATACATGCTGTTAACAATTTATATGCTGTATAAATAGATTTCGTATTGATTTACCATTGTCTTAAAATATTGTTGTAGGTGCAACAATTTCATGGCATTGGTATTTACCACAACAATTTTTGTCCCAAGGTTTTACTGTCACATCGTGCTGTCAGCCCATACTTTAGTGGAAAAGATTCTGGTATATATATTTTTTTCCTTAAATTGGACTCACATTTTTTGCATATGAGTCAACATGGAGTTTCTACAGTGATTTCACAGCTTTACTGCCTTTTTTTCCACTTCTCATTGCCATTAGAACCTTTTGAACTTCTCTATGTTGCTCTATGCCTCAGTGAGGCTAATTAGTGTCATGTACAAAATGCATCTTTACAGATAAAAAGAAAGGCTCAAAAATAAATAAAAAAAATGCAGTCAAACTGCTTTGCTGTCACACTTGAAGCCATCTATGATCAACAAGGCATTGATGTTTGCATTTGCTGGAAGCTGGAACAAAGACAACATCCTCCTCAATCTGATTAAAATTCTTGTGTCAATTACATCAGGATAATACAACAAACACTTTTCGGGGCGACCAACAGCCCATAAGTCACTTATTTAGTAGTCTATATGTGTTAAACCTAATCTCGTTGTAAATCCAGCTGATCTGCAAAGGACTCAGAGGTTTGTTTGTGAACATTAATCAAGAGGATGATGCATCATGAAAATTAAGGAACATAGGAAACAAGTCAGGGATAAAGGTGTGGAAAAACTGAAAGCAGGGTTGGACTATAAAACAATTCCCAAGCTTAAAACGTTTAACAGAGCAATGCTGATTTCATGATCTGAAATTCAAAATTGAACAGCACAATTGCCAACTTTCCAAAATTTGATTTGATTCTTTTTTAAATTGAGAGGTTGATGAAAGAGATTATTAACCACAGAAGCAGCTAGCAATGCCCATATTGACTCTGCAGGAGCTGCAGAGATCCACAGATCAGGTGAGATGGATCTGTTGACAGTTGTTGAAAATTTCCCAAATTTTTCCCCTTTCCCTTTTTCTGTTTTCACGTCTTACCTATTTTGAGAAAAACAGCAGGAAAATTTGGCTTGCTAAGTATAACTAAATACTCTGATCAAATTAAATAGCAATGGATGAACAATTACTTATTTTATAGGAATTGCTTGGAGTGCCACTAATTGTGACAGCAATGACAAATATTTCAGTCAAATTTGTTTCCAGCTGAATAAATATGCTAAAATTGAAGGTTATTTATTTATTTATGTTTTAATTTCCAGTGTGAGGTTAACCACCACAACAAAGATCAATACATTTTAAGGCTTTTAGCGCATCATTACAAGGTGTGGTGATAAATGTGAAATGCACTGCGGATGTGAAAGGTAAAAGAAATGGTAATCATGGTTGTAAATTACCTAAAGAGGAACATTATGAACACAGAGAGACTATTAACCTGCATAAAGGCATTCCATCTGTGAAGTCAGACTCATATTCAAGGTTCTGTTAGTGAATATAGATTTAACACCCCACAGTGAGAGAATTAATCATACACCGTTTCCAGAAGCTCTCCCACTGTGAAGTCTGGCTACAGAACAGACATTGTACAACTATTCCTTGCTCTCTGCAGTTGTTTTTAGCATATTTAGAGCTCCTCTTACGCCCACCTTTAACACATCTCCCCAAATCAACTGGGATTACACAGCAGAGTATGAATCGAGAGTGATTTTAGGCTCTTAGGGTAGTTTTGTGGCAAAGAGAGAGCGCTTCCTAAGCCCTCATTGTTGTGAGTGCTGTGTGTGTCTGTCTGGGGTGTTTCAGTGTTTAATGGCCTCACTATTTCCTGAATAAAATGAAGCTGACGCTTTTATGGCAGAGGGAAGACTCCGACTGGGTGCTTGTGATCAATCAAAGACGTAATTGATTAAGAAGAGCGGGACTATTTCTGTCTTCCTACTCGTATTTTTTTCCCCTGCCTGGGGAACACGCTCACATTTCTATCCTCTAACTTCCTTTTCCAATGATTCTGTAGTGTTTTTTTTTCCCTGCCTTCCCTTATTTTTCTAAATCCATCACTATAATTGCAGTACTTGCCTTCTTTTGTCAATTTTCCTTTATTTTGTGACCTGACAGACATTTTTCTCCCCTCTACTACTCCCACCCACCACCCTCTCTCCAGGATCAGTGCAGGGTCCACACCAGCGTTATCTTCTCAAAGAACTGCTGAGGGACTACAACCCTATGGAGAGACCAGTGGCCAACGACTCCCAGGCCCTCACTGTTCACTTCTCCTTCACTCTAATACAGGTCATGGATGTGGTATGCCTCAGTAGTCCTAATTATTATTACTAACTCAGGAAATACTGTTAACCAAGAAAAACTTAGAGGAAAAGTCAGAGCTGTTACCAAAAGATTTTATTTAATTTTATGTTAGACCTTTCAGGTGTTTGATCTGTTCATTATTTAAATGGTTTGTGTTTTTTTTTAGTAGTATTCCATCCATTTTCAATCCACACAGCCTATCCTTTACCTCATAAACCATCACACAAACAACCCTAGCTAGACTGCTGAATAAATGTGCTCGTAAAAGGTATTTTCTTTAATTAATACCTGGTTAAATTTTCAAATACTTGGAAAATATCAAGAATTTGTGCTTGGTGGCAAAGAGTGCACTCTTCTTGAATGAAAACTGAAGCTTCTTGAGCTTTAATGCTCTTCTTGTGGATCATGCCAAAGCATCTTAGTAGGGTATTAGCCCAGACTTTGAGTAGGCCACTTGAAAATCTTTATTTTGATATAATTGATCTGTTTAGAGCTGAGATTGGATCATTGTCCTGCTGGATAACTCAAGTGCTCTTCAGCATCATGATGTTCTCCATCATGATCTTCTGCAAGAAATGTTCTCTATGAGTGAGTTCTTGATTGTAGAGGTCAGGCACTAAAGGTCATTTTCACTAGAACTAATAGTGAAAATAAACCAAAAAACGTGGTGAGGAACAGTTTATTCATTATATAACCAATTAAATTATATAATGTTTAAATTACATAATGAAATTATTATACTTTTATGTTAATAAGTCCCACTAAGTTAATAAATCTGCTTCCAAGGGAGACAGAGTCAAGACAACGGCAGTACAGATCATAATTATGATCATAATTATGATCTGTACTGCTGATCATAATTATGATCGGCAGTATATATATATATATATATATATATATATAATTAAAACACATTACACAACAGAAGAATCCTTTTTATTTTTACTCAGGTCTCTTTGTTTGATATTAAAATTTGTTTCAGAACCTGAAAAAAAGAGCAAAAAGATCCAAAACAGAAGGAAAAATAAACCTGTAAAGGTATGAAGACTTTTAGCATCTCTGTAGCCTAAAAGAGGTCGCACTTTGTTGAGCCCAGAGGATTTTTCTCCTCGTGGTTGGAGAACATTTCAAGTGCCTCTGGCATTTTCTCCACAAGCTGCCATGTGCCTCAGGGCAAGCAACTGCTTTTCACTGGCCACCTTATGATGAAAGACTGATTGGTGAAGTGTTGCTTTGATTAATGCCCTTATGTAAAGTGTTCCCACCTTGCAGAGCTCTCTTTTGTAGTGGGAATTAGCTTGTGAGCTATGCGTCAATGCAAAAGCTTTTTTTTTATCCTTGATTTCTAAGTAAGGCAGCTGTTGGGAAGAACATTTGGAGAAGATAATAGACTTCTTCCAAATACAGAATATGGAAAGAAATTGTTTGAATGCTTTAATGATGAAGACATTTTTAGCTTGCTGCCTCAAATTGTGACTTGGATGCAGTCATGCCTCACAAGTCATGGTTTAACCCTAACTGTACAGCACATCAAAACTCAGCTGAGAAAATCTTAAAACAAAGGCTCTAAGATCTTCACAGGCTGGACTTTTCATACATCCATGTCATGAATCTCAAACACTAGGTGAAGGAAATTGTCTAACCCTAAGAAATCATGCTGAAATTGCCTTATTCACCTAGTTGTAACAGAAAGTTATTCCGATGGTGTCTCTGGGTGAATGAGTATGAGAGATTCTTTGTTGTTTTGAATGTTTCCTTTTTTATTCCTCGCTTTTTAAAATGCGAAGCATAAAGAAGAGCATGTAAATTACCAACACTACTGTATGCTGAAATCTAAATGCAAAGTACAGGCAAAACCAACAAATGCAACATTTTAAGGCAGTCTTAAAAAAGTAGAAGAATTATTTTTTCAATTGAAAAGTCCTTTATTATCTTATTTGCTTTGTGTCATGCAAGGATGAGAAGAATCAGATCCTCACCACAAATGCCTGGCTGCAGATGGTGAGTATAATAGATAACATTAATAATGTGGTATCGATCTGTGTTGCAGAAAGCTTTTTTGCGGGCTGCTGCCCATTGCAGTAGTATGCTCAGTGTCATCCCGGATGCTGTTTGGCTTTCATTATCATGATAATGGGTTGCTCACAAGGATGACAGCTTCTTTCTCCTTCCCTAAACATGGCCTTATGAGAGCTCCATGAATCTATTTTTACTTTATTCTTATAGCTCAAAATCCTAATATGCACCATAAGACTTTATAAGCATGAGCTTAAATGAAGACGATGCCCCACTAGAGTGTGAGCTGATAAGAAACATGTTTCCCTCAGGAAAAAACACACAGTAAATGCTATGCAGTATGTACATAATTTAGCAAAATCCTTAACCTTGTTTATATAATTTTATGCTTCTGCCTCATAGCAGTGGTATGACCACTATCTCCAGTGGAACCAGTCAGAGTATCCTGGAGTCAAGAACCTCCGTTTTACCCCTGACCAGGTCTGGACCCCTGACATATTACTCTACAACAGGTGTGGGACTCATGCATTCACAAAAACCCATTTAAGGCTCCTGCAAACAGGAAATATATGGACATTTATTTTATTGTCATGCAAATTGGAAAAACATAATACTAAGCATGTTTTTTTCCCCCAATACTTGATGCCTTAGTCTGTTATCTTAAAGACAAATATCTAAACAAGACGAGAGATGTTTGGGGTTTGAATGGGATTTTTCCATGGCACAGAATCTTAATCAGATTCAAGTATGGACGTTGATTTGGCCACTCTGAAATCGTCATTATTTGAAAATCCTGTCCTCATCTGATATTAAAATTAGCTTGAAGTTAGGTTTTTTTTTTCACATTGGACTTTTCACATTGATTTATATGTAATTTTTTTTTTTAATTTTAAGAATTTCTAATATCCAGAATGTCACAAATATAACCAAGTCTAATTACTTGACTCTAAGAAAGGTTGCAATTCAACCCAAATTTCTGCTGCTGCTTAAACCTTCATCACTTTACTGTCTTTTTTCAGTGCGCACGATAAGTTCGATGCCACGTTTAAGACAAACGTGCTGGTTAACTCGAGTGGCTTCTGTGAGTATCTGCCTCCAGGTAGGTCTGCATAGCTGGAGCCTCCGAATTTAACTTGTTTACTCGTTCACAAAATATACTCATCCGGCAGAAAATTAATTTAGAACAATGTCTGCTGCATTCAGATATTTTTCATTTCCCCCTTCTTCCACATGACTGCCATGAGAGTTAATTATTAATCACATCCTCTCTGTGTCACATATGGGGGGGTGTTACTGTGCTGTAAATAAACTTTCCTTCTTGTCTCTGAATTTTAAGGGATATTTGTCAGCACGTGTAATGTGGATGTGAGATGGTTTCCATTTGACATCCAGCGCTGTGAGCTGAAGTTCGGCTCATGGACTTTTGATGGCTGGCTGCTGGACATCCAGATGAGGGAGGCAGATGTGTCGGGGTACATGCCCAATGGAGAGTGGGACCTTATGGGTACGACTGCATAGAAACTGGACTGGAATATAATGCATCTGTAAATATTTACAGATTAATTAAACCTGTCAGAATTCAGAGTATCTTCCCTCAGCTTTTCATTAATTACAAAAGGCAGCACTTTAAATCCTGCTGCATGCACGGCATTTTAATTAAAAATTTATATTCAGCCATATTTTTGATAAATTCCACTCCTGCGCCACATTTTTTCTCATGCCTCGCCTGTAACCGCACAAAACACAAAATATTTTATTAGTTGCATCAGTCACATTCTACTGCAGAACAATAAAATGTTTTGCCACATCTTTTTATTTCCCTGTCTTTTCAGAGGTCCCCGGAGGCCGTAATGAGATTTTCTATGACTGCTGTGCAGAGCCGTACCCAGATGTGACGTTTGTGGTAACGCTAAGAAGGAGAACCCTGTTCTATGCTCTCAACCTGCTCATCCCATGCGTGCTCCTGTCCTCCATGACCCTGCTGGTCTTCTTGCTCCCCGCCAACTCGGGGGAGAAGATCAGCCTCGGTGAGAAACCACAACTGGAAAGAGACGGTGGGATGGTGTGATGAAATGAAAAGGACACACTGTGTGTGTGAGAGCATGGATTTAATGTCTAATCTCTTCATGTCTAGCTGTGCGTACAGTGCCTTGTAAATGTATTTATATCCACGAGCTTTGTCACAGTAAACCCATAAACTTAATATATTTTACTGGGATTTTATGTGAACAACGTAAAGTAGAGCAAAATGATGAAGATAAAAAAAATGCTTCTTTTTTTCCCCAAATTTTTATGACTAAAAAATTGAAAAGTCTTACTCCAAAATAAACATGAACTCAGAAGTTGAGATAAAACTGAAAGGAAAATACAGTTTTGTTTCTAGATAATTCTGCTGTAGTATAGAATAACTTCAAACCTACCAAGACATGATCTAGCTAGAGTAGCAGGTTGAGCAGAAGGGGCATGTTTTACATTTGAAAAAAAACATAACACACTATTTTGTGTTGGCTTAAGAATAAAAAACCCAAATAAATATACTCATGTTTTTGATTGCAACCTAATGTGAAAGAATGCAAGGAACATTAATACCTTTGAGATATTTTAAATTGCTTTTCTTCTAATCTTTCCCCAGTAACATTAAATCAGAACTTTGTATCAGTACTTTATTAAAGCAGAATGAACCAATGGAAGGAAAGTGGTGACAATGAGAGAAAGGTTAAAAAGATGAACTAAGTACAACCTTTCAAGTGTCAGGAAGATGGATAATAGAGGCAGATAATCAAACACATAATAAATATTTCACTGTGGTCCATTGCTGTACCTCCATACTTAAAGGATGGTATTTTTTCTCACTATGACTCCCTGGTGTCCTGTGTCTGCCTTCAGGCATCACCGTTCTGCTTTCTCTCACTGTCTTCATGCTGATGGTTGCAGAAATAATGCCCGCCACTTCCGACTCCGTGCCACTGATCGGTTAGTTGTTTCTGTTTTTATGCATACCGGTGCATCATATCTGGATGTTGTTGTCTTTTGTGGTTACTAACATGTGTGCTTCAGGTCAGTACTTTGCCAGCACCATGGTGATTGTTGGTATGTCGGTGGTAGCCACAGTCATTGTCCTCCAGTTTCATCACCACAGTCTGAACAGTGGACAAATGCCACGCTGGGTGAGTTTTTCCACAAAATCAGTTCATTATATGGATGTCTCCAATAACATGGAGGGAATTTCAAGTCAAAAGTTTGAATATTTTTGCAAGACTTTTGCTTATAGTGCTTGTTAAGACAGTTCACTACGACTGCAAAGTCTGCTAAATCATCAGGACTATTTCCAGTAAACTCTGAGTTTAATTTGCCTCATCCTATCAGAGCTGTTTTCTCATAAAGGGCTTTTGCTCTTTCATTGACCTTAATGGTTCCTGTAAACTGCAATTTCTTAATTACATTAAAAACTCTGAAAATGGCCACTTGAAAACAGTTATTATCCTGCTATGATGGACATCAATTATGTTATTTTACTGTGCCAGGCTGGGGAATGGTTATAAGGAACTCATAAATGCTGACTGATAAATATTGCTGATGTTGTATTTTGTAGTTTATAAAATCATGAGCACTTCTTTGATGGAAATAGTGGACAGATCATATCCAACTACTTAGGTGCCCAACTTTACTTACACGGCTTCTTTCTGTTTTGTAATTTGCAATGGACAAATATAAAAATGCAAAATGTTTCTTATTCAATGACAGACATAGGCAGTTTTTATATGAATCCCATTCTAATGACCTAAGGCAACATTAGAAAGAGGTCCAGAAAAAGGAAATATGTTATTTATTTGTCAGTTGTGCTATGAATAAGTTTTCTTTTGTTTTTATACATAACGCACTATGGTGCGAGATAGCATTTCTGTGTGCTGAGTAAGTGCCTCTTGCTTGCAGTGGAAAATAGGACGTTTTTTGCAGGACTGTGCTACAATTTTCCCCTCATCCAATTTTTGCATCTTTATTAGTTTTGGGGCAGCAAAAGAAGTGTCTCATTTATGCAGGATCCACCAAACTAGAGATCATGCAAATTTAAGCCAATTGCAGTTGCTTAAATTTGTGATTGTACTTGTCAGTCTAATATGTATTCTGATTGTGTCGTGGTGTCATTGACCTTCAGGTGCACTTGGTTCTGCTGCAGTGGGTTCCTTGGTTTCTGCGCATGAAGCGACCAGGAGAGGGAGCAGAACCCACTCTATCCAGCAGCCAAGCAGACTCTCACAGCAAGACTCTATCCTCTCCGACGACCACCACCACCACCACGATCCCCATTCCTATCCCAGCTCCTTCCATCCTGCCGCAAAGTCTCGGTGCCCTGCAGGTGAGCTTGGCACAGCTCAGCCACCCTCTGTCCCACCAACTTCCTCAACGCCCCCAGGTTAATATCCAGCCTAACCCTAGCTCCAATCCGCCACCTCAGCCCAATGGTCATCTGCCTTACATGGGATTTCAGACTTTTCAGACCACCGCTGAACTAGAACCTATTCAGAGGTGCCGGACTACCAGCCATGGGCGGGCCAACAGAGGATCTGGTGGAGGAGGAGAAGGAGATGAAGGGGTAGCAGTAGGAGGAGGTGCGGTGGGAACGATTGGAGATATACCAATACATCAGCACCTCCAGTCTTCAAAGTTTGTGAGCCCCCCACTGGAAACTCTAGTATCTCCTGACCCTGAGCATACAGGCGCAGCCACTGGACCCTGTGGCTTAGATCCTGGGGGTGGGAGATCAGCTGCCCTACAGAGCCACAGTGGGATGATTCGATCTGTTGCTGTGGACAACCAGCTACAGGCTCTTTTAACAGAGGTGCAGTTCTTAGTGGAACGCGTTCGAGAGCAGGACCGTCAGCTGAGTTTAGCAGAGCAGTGGCAGTTCGCTGCTGCCGTTATAGACCGCCTGTGCCTGGTTGGATTCAGTGTTTTCAACATCATCTGCACAATTGCTATCCTCATGGCTGCTCCTAACTTTGGGATAGCTCTATCAAAAGACTTCCTCTGAGAGATAAAGAAGCAAGTCTGAGAAAGAGGGTGGTACAATGAGACTCTAATGGAAGCACAATTTTGATTTTAAAAGCGGGAAAGGACTATTCTCAGTGACTCAGAAACTTTAGAGTTAATTTTCTAATGGGACATATATAGAACTCATTGTGTAGCATATGTGAAAATAATCAAATTTGACTTCAATTAAACTTGTATAAAGACTAGCATTCGTAAGATGATGTCCAGTTGAGAGCAGTACAGGGTTACATTTATTCTTGTGTGTCTTCATTTCAACTATAGATTGTGACATTTTGAAATTATGCAGTTGGTTTGCCTGCTTCCACTGGGCTTTGCACTTTCTGAAGGTTTTGGTTTAATCTTTAAGTCGAGGCCTGCCAACAGCAGCCGTCAGCTCTTACTCATTAAGTTAACTAGCTGAACATGGCAATCAGCCACCCATCAGATAAAGCCAATGCTACATGTGCTAATGAACAGCAAAGCTTTGATCCATTAGGGTGAAAAACCTGGATAACCTGTGTTAAACTGTAGAGACTGAGGAATGTTTCCTTGCATCTGGAATAATGAAGAAATAAACATATATCCATTGCCTTAATGACTCTTAAGATAATGTTTCAAAAAGAGGTGTTGAACTCATCCATATTTTGTTGCCACTCTGTTATAGTGCTGTCCTAGAGTCACAGGCCACATACAGAGAAGCTTAGAAACACTTGGAAACATGTAGGTAAAGCATTTCTATGAAAATAACAGGTAAAGCCCTCAACTGCAGTGGTATCTATACATGCTCACTGTACACAACTCCATTGGTGAAAAAAAGCATGTTGATGCTTGTTGAAATATATTTAATATTTTCTAGGAACATATTTTAGTAATGAAAGTGTCTTGATGTCTCTTGTGAGTAGAAACTAGCTGCATAAATTGTCCAGGTGTGTTTTTGAGCAGTTCTTCCATACAAATGTTCTTTATATAAAGAACATGTATGAGGACCTCTTTGATGCACTCCAATTTTCAATTGAGTTTAATGCAAGTGATTGATCGAGTCATTCTTACAGTTTTAGTTTCTTTCTCTGAGACCAATTGATGGTTTTGTTGGTTGTGTGTTTGGGATTACCTGACTGGTAAAATATCTGTCCCTATTTAATATTAGGTATATCAGATTTTATCTGACCAGACTATAATTTTCCAGTATTTCAATAACTTATCCAAATATTCTACAGCAAACAAAAATGCTTCAGAATGCTTTTTCTTCAACAGTGGAGTCTTGGACTGAGTGGACATACAGGGCTATACAATTAGGTCATTTACTTATCTCTCTGAAGTTCCCTGTGACTGATTTTTTATTGTTGGACAGCTCTGATGATAATTGTTTTTGACTCTGATTAAATTATATCGTTTCCACTTTCAGATTACGGTTGCCCTGCTCACTGGAACATTTGGATGTTCAGATGTATGTTTTGATTGCAATTTGTTTGCTCTGCAACTAATATGAAGGGACTAAGAGAGAGCTTTTCTCTCAACAAAGCATGACTTTTGTACAATAACTGGGTGATGATGACCTTTGAAACACTCAATTAAAAATACAAGTTAAGATTCAGTAGTTCTGATAGAAGCAGGCCTGCTTTCTAAATACTGACATAGTTTCAGCTTGATTCTTGGCATTCTGCTGTTCATTTTCTTCATGCTTTTAACACCTACACCCTGTTTCACTCTATTTTTTAATACAATCTAATTTATGGCAGTTTTTGTTTGTATCTATTTGCAGGGTAATGTCAGTTGCTAATGACATATGGCGAGAACATTATGAAAAACACTGATGTGTACAGTGGGTGTTTTCACATAAGCTAGCAATTTGAATGACTGACCCACAGGTGCAGCCATAAATGGCCAGAGAGGCTATTACAGCATTTGAATCTTGGTCAAACGTTTGGTGTCTGAATGCCAAGAGAGGATTGTGATGTTGGCTGCTAGAAAAATGCTCTCTTGCACTATTTTTCACAACCTTTCACATAAATATGAAGGTATAAGCAGACATGGGCAAACATCTTTTCATAAGCTGTGCTTCTAATACCACAAAGTATAAGCATCGTCTACATTTTTTCTATACAAAGAAGTGAAAAATGAGACTACTCTCAGCACTCTGGGTGTGCAATTATAATCTGTTGAAAGCAGGTCCTCTAGTCTAAAGGGGTCTGTAGTCCTAATTAAATTATTAAATCAAAGTTCATATTTGAATTAATACATAATACATTAAGACTTAAAACCTAGATCTGGCCTTGACTCAATTATTTTAAAAAAAAAACTTTACAGTGGAATTTATTTGTTAAAAAGCTTTACAGTGTACATATAAAGTTTGATCAAAACAACAAATAAAAGTGCATAAAATTACCATATTGATTTATTGTTGGGACGTGTTTTGGTGCTTTCCTTACTTAAAAAGTGATCTAAAAGAAGGGGGAATGTGACCAATTTAAGTTTGTCTTGTTGCTTTCAGTTTGTGAATGATAAAAGAAGTACTTCTAACAAATGGGCAACATTTACCAAATACAGTCCAGCCACAGCTCTGTATGTACTGAAATATCATCCAGTCAAGATGCCCAGAAACTCTGAGTTTGGCTCCATGTGCTGTAAATACTTCTTCAGGATAGGTATCAGATTGTATAAATCCCTGAAGTTATTAATGTGAATGTAAAGGGCAGAGGAAATGAGACTAGAACACATTTTTGCATCACTTTAGTTGGTTTCGGTAATTATATTATCAGTGGTATAAATGAGTGTGGCACTGTCAAGTCAAGTTTATTTGTATAACACATTTTAGCAACCAGACATTCCAAAGTGCTTTTCACCTGAAAAACATAATTAACTCATTATGAAACAACATAATCGGCTACATTTTGTCAAATACCATCGTCAAAACAATCAAGGAAATTAAATATGTTGATCAATCTCTCTGTTACTATTAGTCACAGGCAACTCTAAACAGGTAGGTTTTTAACTTTGATTTAAAGTAACTCTGTTTTGGATGTTTTGCAGTTTTCTGGAAGTTTGTTTCCAATTAGTGGAGCATAGAAGCTGAATGCTGAATGGTGTGATTCTGTAAAAAAAAAAAAAAAAACACACATAAAATTTCAGGTTGGCACCAGTAAAATATTTTTGAATGTATGATACCAATAGAAAATAAAATATTTACAACATAATAAAAGCCTTTATACATCTTTGCCAAGAGTGTCAATGATTGTTGTAGAAGGTGCTATATGTAAAAAAAAAAAAAAATCTAATAAAGATTTCAGTTTAGCTTATGATAAATGCTAATAATCATTAGCTTAGAATATTATTTGAAATCACTCTTCCTCTAGACTCTGGGTGTCATGGTGGGTGGTAATTTTATGACCCAAATGTAATATAAAGATTTGAAATATTTCACTCAATGGTAGAATATTCATAGAAAAGAATATTTTATGAATATAAATAGAATATTCTATAAATATTATATTCGTACAATATATGAATTTCACTTTCTGAAATGGGAGATTTTTTTTTTTGGTATTTATATTTTTGAGACGTACCTGTAGAGCATATTTTGGCACCAAAAAGAAAAGAAAAGAAAAAGAGCCTTTAACTGCATCCAGAAACACACAATATCACACTCATTTACCCACGCATTTGTCGTTATTGCACAGAGAAAAGTTTGGCCATAAATCAATTTAAGCTGTTAATTCCATTCGACAGCTTCAGCAGTTTTGGCACAGGGACATGCGTGTATTTAAAAAGCTGGTAGACATTTCTTACAATTCACACTTAAGCACCTCTTGGTGCTGGTCTATAACAGAAGATTGCTATGAAATGCATTGAAGTTTTCAGTTTTAAGGTGATAAACTGTGAAAAAGTTTGGAAAAGATTATTATTTTGATAAATGCTTAGACATGGTGCAGAAGTATTCAAATACAGACTGAGATGTGAATATTTCAAAATACTGTCTCCTCAGTTTCATTTTCTAACTTGGCTTCCCCATGAGCAAAATTTTGAAAGAGGACGCAGAATTGGGACGGCGATAGTGAGGGAGAGGAACATTAGCCTGAAAGGAAAGGAAGGATCGAGGAAATGAAGCACAGCAATAAAGGAAAGGCAGGAGGACGAAAGAGCTTTGCAGAGATGGACGGAGATGATGCAGAATGAAAGGAGGGAACGAGGTGTCTTCATGGGTTGGTTGATAGAAAGAGACGAGGGAGCAAAAAAATGTGCTGAGGGAGCAGGTTGGGACCAATAAAGTTTTTAACTGATTGGTCATTAATGAGAGAGAGAGGAGTGGAGAGGTTGAAAGGAAAAGGAGAGACTCCGCCTTCCCTCTTCCCCTGTCTCCTTGTAGATGCTGCAGCTGCTAAACTGCGCTTAGAACAGCATTTAGGGGTGACTGGACATATATTCAGAACTGATAGAGGGTGTCTTTAGAAAGATTTATGCAATGGATACTGGCAAAAATTCCAGTTTTAAAATGATTGACCATGAAATGATGCAAACACTTTATAATAGAATTTGGCTAATTGACGTCTTGGCAGAGCCATATTCATACCTTTAACTTTGATGCCATTAATTTGACTTTAAACCTCTTCATTTCAAGCATGCTGTGTAAGAGATACCCCGCGGGAAGTCAGTGGCCTACTGAACTCCTTTTGTCTGCATACAACGAGTGCGGCTGCTGAGAATTGCACCACAGCAGAGGTAATAAATTTTCAGAGGCTCTCCTCCTCCACAGACTCAGTCATCCACCTGCTCTGTGTCGACAGCTCATGCGGAGCTCTTTGTTCAGAGAAGTGAGCCGAGTCGTGCAACACAGTCCAACAAGCAGGAGGGCGGGATGCAGAACATCTGTCTTTGGTGTCAGTGGCCCATTGCGATCTGTGGCTGCAGATGTCGCACTCATTTGCACAAATAAAAAGCAGAAACTAAATCCCAGAGATGGTGCTAGAGTGTGGGGACCCGCTGCAGGCTCAATGCGGTAATCACTAAAACTCCTGAAGCCGACTCCAGATTTCATGCACACAACCTGTTAACACACTGCTGTTGCTGCTGTACAGCCCTGTCAGTTCTGGTGCTGCTGCTGCTGATGTTCATGTGGAGAAAATAAACACAGGGAGATAATTTAAAAATATACAACAAATGGTCCAAGGTGCAAACTGCACAACATTTAAAAATGCCTTGTTTTCTTCATTCCACACAAAATCATTTTGACACAGCTAAACAGACTGTGTGTCTGTTTAGCTGTCTTTATTCTCGACTGAACCATTTCTTAAAAAAAGCACCTTTTGCTCAGTCTTTGTGTTTAGTTTTGTGTCTTTCCTAGATATAACTTTAGGGTTAGACAATAAATCGGTAACACTATAAATCACGTATCATGTGATCGATATCAATAGATAACCCATAATAGATTTTAGCTGATCAACCTCTCATAAAGAGCTAATGAACGTTGGTGGCATTAACTAGATTACTAACCTACCAACAAAAAACAAGTTAATCAACAAGTTGATTAACTTGCTGATTAACTTGTGCAGCAGCAGTTTCATGTTTCGCCTCCAAACTGATTAAAAATAAACAGCAATGGTGTGGAGTGAAACTGTAAATGAAACAGGAAAGGTCACGCAACCAGTTTGGCAGTATTCTGGATATTTAAAACAAAATACAAATCAATAATTATCAATAGTCTGGTTTGAAACACTTATATTGTGAAAAGTTTTTCAGCCATATTATCCAGCCCTACTTTAGGTACAGCTATTGCTGCCACTAACTTTGCCTACTTGTTTTTTTCTTTCTATATAAAATACTCCTGGCTCTGTGCTTTTCTGTTTAACTTTGTCCCATTTAACACTTCTTGTTATTTCCCAAGATCCTGGCTTGCTGTCTTTTTGTTTCGTTGAGTCCTATTCTCGGATAGTGTCATCAAAGGGACTTGTCATTACTTTTGTGGACTTGCTGGTGTCCACAAAAGTAATGACAAAAGTAATGGCTACTTTCTACTTTAGAAAGTAGCTACTTTAGAAAGTAGCTTCTTTTTAATTGTTTGTATAACCTGCAAAAGATGTCAGAAGGTACAGATGAGGATAGACTTCTTCTCTAGGTTCAAGTTTCCGTCTTTGTCAAAATCCTAATTAAGGCGTTACAATGGTAATGATCCAAGCCTGTTGGTACCCAGACCTTTGGTGAGGAACTGCATTTGTCACCTCCTGTTAGGTCTTGAATAATTGATAGGAACTTCTCTTGCTTGGTTAGAACAGATTGTCTTGGTTAGGGTCTTCTCAGGCTCCACTTGTTTGGAAATAGCACTATGTAAATACACAGAATTAAAACAGAATTGAATTTAAGCAATGTTGGATATTCCAACAAGCAATAATAAAATGAGGCACTACATTAATAATGAATCAGTTTTGTAGTTTAGCCACTTGTCAGTTTGGTTTTTTCTTCCATCTATTAGAGCAAGACACATTCAATTATCAGTTTGCCACTACAGTAAACACGCAGGCTATCAGTCAAAAGAAGGATGTCCTCGCAGCACTGTAAGGATTATGGCCCCTGGACACAATTCTCAAAATCTAGAGTTATTAAATCTTATATAAACAGTTTTATTCATCACGCAAAGCAGTTAAATTTTATAAATCCAAGTTGGCAGTGAACTCAAATCACTTACATGACACCTCACAGTACAGGACCCACGTATCTGAAATGTTTGCTGATCAATATTCAGATCTTCAGGGATAATACCCCACACCAACAACAGTCAATAGCTATTAATTACCGGGTGCAGACACTTGATGCAGATCAATGTGGAACAACCATTTTGCAGCCTGTTGGGTAATTGTCTCCCAGATCTCATTAAAAGTCGGCAGGATTGGGAGAAATTAAGGAGGGGCAATGTGATGAAAGGAAAAGAGAAAACACAAAGTAGAGCAGAGAATCTGCATAAAATCAACTAACTGCACGCCAGGCGGAAACTGTGCATAACTTTGGGATTTTGGCAGTGCTTCTCTCCTGGCTCCAACCTACTGGTTTTCTCTCGAGCTTCAGCGCAAAAAAGAAAAAAAAAATATAGAATAACATTTGCATCAATAAATCAGTTTATTTAAAAGAATATGTTACAATTTATTTCAATAACTGATGATTCTTTTTAAACTTTACATTTCAACATGTCAAAAGTTTTGCAGGTTGATCTCCATACCTAATTATCTCAATTTAACACTGCCGTAGTAAAATAAATAAAGTAACATTGTTTTGTATACAGAACAACAGAGAGGAGGATGTAGAGAGTGCACACTTGAAGGTGTCAGACAATTGACTATGTCAAACTTGGTTCAGTGAACAGACAAGAAGAACGAAATGTTTTCGGCCTTCAGGGCTGCACATTCAATTTTTCAATTGGAGGAGGCACACTCTAAATTAAAGCCCCTGTACGAACCCACAGAGGTCTGCTTAAACTCATTAATCACCTAGGATGGCTTTTGTGAACAGCACTATCACTATAACAAACAAACTTAAAAGAAAGCCACTGATGTAGATTGTACAAATGCTTGTAGATAACCAAAACAATTCTTATGTCCTGATTAGCTGATGGAGTCGGGTTTGGGCAGATCATCAACTGTTTATTAGCATTTAACCTTATTTAGTGGATTGAGGATTAGTTTCAACAACATAATCACGAACGACAGACAGAGTGTAAATGGCAATTCAAATTTAACCCTGATTGGTGATCAGTGACCAGGGGCGCCTATAGGGGGGGAAAAGTTATGACAATTCTAAGGTGCCCTGACTGACAGGGGGCCCTCCGCAATTTATTTATTTTTGCTCATAAAAATAAAAAAAAATTGGGGCCCTGTCAATTAGAAAATTAATCATATTGTGTTTTCTAAAATAGTTTTTTGCTGTAAAAATCAAATGTTGCCCCTCCTAGACCAAAAAGCAGACATCCATATTTGCACTAAATCCCCCTGGATCTGCATCAAATACTGTAGTTCGTTCCTGCTTAGAGCGCTTGACGGTGACGGTGTTCAGCAGCAGTCAGTACAAGGCAGAATGACTGTGACAGTTACTGTGCTGCCTAGAAAAATAATAAAGTTAGGTTTTCAAAAAAAATAAATAGAGAAATGGAGAGAGAAAAAGACAAGAGCATCAAATTATAACCCAGTTTTGTGTGAGATTATCAACCATTTAGCATAATTAGCTCAGCTTCAGACTACTGTTTGCTTCCATTTCACTAGCATTCTATGAACGAAGGGAAAAAATTACCAACCTATTCATATATTTAATGTGTCCCTGTACCTCTTATCACACTTGACAACAGATGAGTCAGTCAGCAGCAGCTCTAACCCACGTCCCTCCTGACCTGTCCTCCCCTAAGAGAAATTAAAGCTGCAGTATATAACTTTTATAAAAAAATATCTGTATTTATTTTTTTTTTCGTATTTGTTAAAACTGTCATTATGTTGTGACAATATGGTATAGAAATAATCAGTGAAAAATGTATTTAATCTGCTTTCTCCCAGTGTTTTCTAGAAACAACCAATCAGAGGCAGGAGAATTTTAGTGCTGTCAATCACAATCTCGTGTGGCTGCTCCCTCCCCCCCTTGCTCTGTGCTATGCTGTAGATAGCAATAACAATATGTTGTTTCTCCACCATTAGCACATTTAGTAGTGAGTGAATGAGGTTGATTGACAGCACTAAGACCCTCCTCCTGGTTCTGATTGGTTGCTTTTGGCCAGAATGTTGCATTACTTTAGCCAGTAATAGTGGTTCAGGGAGGAGGTGGAGGAGATTGTTGTTTTCACAGATTATCTGTCTCGTAACAAATTGTCACAACATGATGACAGCTTTAACAAATATGGAGAAAACATATTTTTTTTATTAAAGTTATATACTGCAGCTTGAATAAAATGCAACTACATAGCATTTTTTTGAGAAGTCTGGATTGCTTTGTATATTTTGCATGTTGCCTATGACTGTTGCTCATGGGGAGATTTTTTTATTTTTTAAATTATTATTTTAAAGGCTATAACGCATAAAATAGAAAACAATATGTGCTGCAGGTTATTTGGTAGAGGTAGTAGCTCTGAATCCAACAGAACATGAGAGAATAACAAGACAAAATTATCCCTATTCATTTATCGCAGCATACATATCTAAGCTGTTGAATAATGTGTTCATAGACTCTTAATGGTGGCACTCATATTTTCAGTATTTAACCTCCCATCCACTGATCAGAGTAGATCTGATCCCAATCTTGGGTCAACGGATTCATTTTTCTTCAGTGCTATGCAAAAATTAAATCCATTAATCATATCTTCAGTTCAGTTCGATCAGCCAGGCTTTCTTGTAGTCCTCTGAAGTCTTTTTAATCAATAATTTTCCACTTTCTGAAGGTCATTCAATGTTTTTCTTTGAATTTCGGCTACTTTTTGTCATTTACAGTTTAGCTCTTGTGCCCAATCATTGTGCAAAAAGGAAATGAGTAAAGTGGACAACAAAAGTCTTAGAAAAACAAAGCTCGAGAAAAGACAAACATGTACTACAACATCACAAAATAATTTTTTTTTTTTGTTTAAATAGCACAGAAAAAAATATCAAAAGATGTTACACAGAACATGAAAGATGCATCGTACGTCCGTCAATCATTTAGTGAATTAAAAAAAAACAAATACTGTCAATAAAGGTGCTTTCCAAACCTTTTAATACCTGGTCAATCACTAAGGTAGTATCTGTTCATGAAACATCTATGTTTACTAGGACTATGATTAGAGATGCATTGATCAGAATCTTTTGGTTGATCACCAGTTTTTGTAAAAATTTGAGTTGCAGACATTCTGGATGATTAAGCACTTGTAATAACACTTAAGAACAGTATACAAAATGTCTTTAGTATTCCTGGCATGAGTTGTTATTCAGTATTTACATAAGAAGCAAAGAGTTAGGTTTAGAGCAGTCAGTATAACTCAGGGTTTAGATTTTTAAAACATGGACAAAATTACTATGGAATTGATATTTTCTACTGTTTTAAGCATCTCATATCAGCAGTTAGCATGAGTAGCATTTCTAAAGCAGAAGTCTCCCTGTTTATTCCTTACAAAATGTTAATTTGGGAAGTTTCCAAAAGACAACAAGCATTTCCAAATCCAATGTGTAACATTTAAGATAGAGGTAGACATCAAAGCAGAGTATCTTCATTATACTACTTTCAGCCTTCCTGTTATCTGTTTAAACTCTTACACTTTCTTGCAGCCAGTAAAATATAAACATTTCTCAACATATGAAACATAGCTAATTCTGTCACTTTTTCATTTGGTGATAATTTCCACACTTAAAGAGTAATCTGGTAGCGACTGAATATGATGTGTTTAATTAAAAAAAAACTTCGATTTTTTTAGCTTTTAACAGTCACCTGAGCAATCACACTGAAACCCATAAGATACATGTCACATGATCCGTTCGATGCGTCTTAATTTAAAATGTTTACATAATTCCAACAGCTGTCTAAGGTAGAGGTAAAAGACAGAGACAATCAGTGTGAAGATTTCTGGTTGCACATACTTATTTTGGGAAAAACTGATATTTTGCTAAAAAGTATTGAGTCTGGTAATATAAATACTTGCTATACAGTACTTGTATTTCTTTTTCCATGGAGTAAACTACAAAAATGACATTCCACAGATTTTGAGAGTGCTTCAGAACCCTGTATATGTTTCAATCTCTTATCTTTGGTATTCAATTAATTCAGTCACAGAAGGAGGGACAATACTTTACACACTGTGAAATCAGTAGATGTTTTATCTGAATTATTCTGAGGTGGAAATTAAGTTGCTTACCCAACTAATAAATATCTGAATGGTTGGACACAAGACTGAAAACTTACAAAAAGCAGCCAACATTCAAAGAAAATCTCTTAGGGAGATATTACAGTATCTCTAAAAGACTTGCACAAAACTAGTGCCAAATGACTGGAAACTTTTCAAATAAGATGGACATGTCAGAAGGATTTTTAGTTGCAATTAAAGTCAATGAGATTTGATTAAAATACAACATACACAGACTGACAGACTGGGGAGACAAAACTTAATAGCGAGCAAATACTATCAGCTTCTTACAGAGTTAAACAAAAAAAAATTACATTCCAGTTTAGTTTTCAAGTTGATATCTGTACTGGAGAATAACATTAGCTTTTACTTGACATTAAACTTCATATTTCCATTATTAGATTTCAGCAATAAGATCAGTTGCAAGAAAGCCTTAATTGATGGAGCCTATTTGCCTTATTGTATAAAGATGAAAACATTTCCTTCAGATAAGAGACTGTCACATAACTAAGCCTGAATTCTGCTGTGAATGGGTGGCTGACCAATTCGGCAAAGTACCGTCCACAGAGATCAACACTGTGGTGTGGAAAAGCCGCTTGAATTTCAAGCCTAATATAAATCCTGTGGGAGCGCCCAGAGACAAAGTAATCACTGTGAACCAGAGGGCAGGAAAGAGCAGAAGGACCCCTGCTGCTTGTTCTAGGTATTGCACTCTGAATATAATTTTCTATAGCACCATATCCCTAAAACATACTGGCATGGATGGTTCTCCTAATACTGTAGGTACAGGGTCATCTAAATAAAACAGAGTCTCCTCAGGACGCAACATGTATTTCAGTAATTCACTTGAAAGAATGAAGACTCATTACACGCAGTTATATCTTTCAAGCATTTATTTTAGTTAATTTTGATGATTATGGCTTAGAACTACTAAAAAACCTAAAATTCTGTTTCTCAAAACATTTTATTATGCTATAAGACAAATAAACAGGGAGTTTTTAAACACAGAAATGTTATTTTATGTGTTACACTGATATTTCTGAAGAAGCTGCAGTTCACAGTGCATATCCAAGCATATTAGGAATATTGTGCAGAGTGAAACAGGTGCACAAGCAACAGAAAAAAACCCAAACTGACTTCATCTGCTGCTTCACGAGCTAACACACGTCAGTGATGATCCTATATGCTCGCACTGCGTTGAAAGCAATAAATTCAACATTCAGAACAGCCAACGTCATCTATGACTCTGCAGGCCGTGATTTGAAATGTCTGATACAAAAACTTTCTGAAAAACAGAATTTAGAGTCTTCAAGCCACAGTCATTAGAATTAACAGAAATATTTTTTTTAATTGAAATACTTTCATAAAATAACTATTTTAAGATATTCTACTATATTGAGAAGAACCTGCACACAAATGTTTAAGTCATGGCTTTAACACCAGTTGGGGAATCAGTTTATAATTCAGTTAGTCAAAATGTTACATCCAGTCTAGGCTTATTCCAATATTGAACCCATGTATAATGTCTGAGGTTTCAATCTGCACATCTTGAAGCTGTAGGAATACAGTTTGATAAAGTGCAACAGTAGTGTAAATCCAAGTTCCAGCTCCATGTGCATCCACAAAGATAAAACTAACAAATGCATTTGTTTTATCTGCTATGTTCAGGGTTTTTGTTTTTTTTCTAGAAGCAAATTCAGAGCAAAATGTGTGAAATTGTCAACATGTAACCTGATTTAACTGTAAGTTACATCCCAGGATCTTTGACTCTTCTCCACCAGATGTGGATATCATGCACCCACAACGGATAAGAATAGCAAATTATTCTTGTCCTTGCTCCTTCCTCTGAATACTTTCAGTTGTCCTTGTTTTTGCACCGATTATTCACTTCAATAGTTTTTCTTCAGCTCAAAAAAAAACAAATTTTTTTTTAAATCATCCTGCTTACAATCCACTTCTGACCAGGAAGAACACTTTGCATGAATCCTTCACTTTAGGTCTGCCAAAGCTTTAGTTTAATACATGTTCATAAAGTTCTGGCTCGTGAGTCATGTAGTTTTTTTTTTTTTTTTTTTTTAATGCTTGTGTTTTCATGTTTTTCAGCAGATGGTTGTGGGTTAACATGTAGGGAGCGGCATCCTGTGTTGTAGTTAATGGAGTGTAAATGATGACCATGTAAGTTCTTGGCTGAGTGAGACTGGGTCAGGGTAAACACTCAGCTGAGTCGTTGACAATGTTCTCCCCCTACGTGCCCCCATCTCTTCTGTGCCTCAACAGTTGGAAAATATTCTGCAACACAAACATGGATCAGGACCGAGTCTTGCCAGCTTGTACAATACAAAAATGCTTTTGTTGATTCAAAGCCTTACCTTTCCGCACATACCATCTTTACTGCAGTTCTTGTTATCCTTGTCTGTGGCCTCCTCTTCCACCTGGAAGCACATGGCGAGATATGAGTGAAGGACCATAGAGCAAAGTCTGTAACCAAGGTACTTACAAGTGGACTGTGGTTACCTCTTTCCTCCACTTCAGCTCACAGAAGACTCTCTCGAAGCACTCATGCATGTAGTTAAACTGAACATCATCCATGGAAAGCAAGCGCAGAGAGAAACAGATTCATGTGGAGAAGGTTTCAAATGTTTTTGTCACATTTAAACAAACAATTGCTTATGTTCTTGAAATTTTCTGACATAGATCAACACAAAATGTTACCTGATTGCACGGTAGAAAGACATTTGATTTTCAAACTTTTCAAAGAGTGTAGTACAGATTTGCATTCAGTTATGAAACCACATTTCTTTGCAATTATTGTTGAAAGTCTTTTGCAGTATGTCTGTTTATTTTGAACACTTACCAACTGAAACTTGGGACAATTCCTCTTTGCCAAACGGTGCAAGTTACGTCTGATCGGATGTAATGTCTCTTAATTGTATATACCGTAGGTTTCAACTTTGACTGGGCCATTCCAACACATAAATATTAATGTAAAACATTCAATTGTAGTTCGGGTTTTATGTTTAGGGTCATTTATCTGCAGGAAGGTGAAGCTCTAAGTCTTCCATCAGATTTTCTTCCAGGATTTCCATGTACTTAGCTCAATCTAAGTACATGGACAGGCTGGACATCATTTTAAATGATGTCCAGCCTTCATCATTTAAAAAGGTATCTCAGAAACAATGACATTTAAAAAACAAGCTTTCTAAAACTTACATAAGGAGTAAAAATCTTCACCCAGCGTGGCTTCTTCTCTCCGCGTGCATATTCAAAACAGAAAGCCATGCCCTCTTCATCTGTGTCCCATCTCTGCATCTCCCCCCATTCGAAAGCAATCACCTGGTTCTGTAGCGACAAGGAGTCTTTATTTTGCTCGCCTTCAACATACGGGAAATAAATACGCACAAAGAAAGGAACGTGAACTAAGAAGCAGCTGCACTTACCTCAAGAGTACCTTCTTCTGTACAGGCGTGCAGCTTAAAGTTGTGTATACTGATGGCTGTGATCACATGGCCTTTACGTCGGGAGTCACAGGAACAATGAGGGAATACGATCTCATTGTAGCCCTCACAGCTCCGTAACAAACTCAAGTACTGAGAATAAATACACAGCATACAGAAGTAGTGAGATGGATAACATTTACAGACCTCGTTAAGTACAAATGCCTGCAGGTGATTTTTATTTTTAAATTTCAGTGGTGATACAACAATGTTTTTAAACTGCTCAAACTTTTAGATGGGATGACAATAACCATATTTTTCCTGCAGATAAACTAGTAGAGATAGAAGAGATTTAAACTCCACTCTGCCCAGTCTTGCCAGATCACAAAACAGAACTACTGAAGGCCCATAGATTTGCAGCAGAAGTCTTCTGATGCAGTTTCACCCCTGCAGAGCGTGACAGAGAACGGCAATCAGGAGAACAATGAAGCGAAACTGAGAAGTAAAACATTTTCTCGTTGTTTCACAACAGTTGCATTCTCAAGCACAAATCAGAGAGTTCACACCTCAGCAAAATCCTGCGGGGAAACGCCAGTTTCTGTGTGAAAACGGGTGAAGTTAATTCTCCTCTTCCAACTTTGGGCTCGCTGCTGTGTCTCGGCCCTGCAGATCAGACTCACACCTGCTAAATCTCTGCAAGCACTGGGCCATGAACAAACACACAGCTGAAGAACTTTTTAAATTCCTTAAATTACCTCCTTTACTTTAAGCTCCCAGTTACAGTCAGTCAACACATATTACTGGGGCAATTTTGTCTGGGATTCATTCAAGACATTTTTTACACAATAACACCAGGGATATTTTGCAGAAAGTGCAGATAGATAGGGTAACCTGAGTTTTTAAAGTTGCTCTTCACACATGTCTGTCACAGCAAGATATTTTCAACAAGATATTTTCACTTCTAGAGATGTGAATAAGAAAGTCCCAGAGTACCCGTCTCCAGAGTAAAAGAGGCAGAATGAACCTAGTAGTTATGCAGAGTTGTTATTAAACTTCTGAAAATGTTCAGGGAGTGCAATACAACATAGAGTAAGAAGAGAATGAAAGAAAAGTATAAATAAAAAGGCAGTGAAGGGTGCAGTTTGAGCTCCCGCAACATTTATTAGGTGAACATGGTTTTAATGTTACTCATAGCACAGCATTTTCATTAGCCACTTTTGACATCACAGCTACATTTGGTTCAGATGACCTCAGTATCCTTATAAACACACTGTGGCATTAGAGGCACTGTACTGGAAGGGTATAAGTCTTATTTTTCTGACTACAGATTTTCTGTAGCTCTTTGTAAATCTGGTCTTCTTCAGTACCCCTCTTTGTGGAGTCTTTCAAGGTTCTGCTCTTGGATCAGTTAGATTTTCTGTTTCTTCTTACTCTAATTTTGAGAAACAGATTAGTTCAGTAGCAAAGAAGTAATGGCGAGCCTTTTTTATAAGCTTTGAGGAATGTTGAAATAGTGATCCGTGTTTTGATGGATGCATCAAAAATCAACATCATGAAGCGGTTTTCTTTTTGTCAGTCACAAATTTCAAAAACTGAAATAGATTTTATTACATTACACAGAATTATACATTTCAGGTGGTCATTTTTATAAGTGTTGATGATTATGGCTTACAATTAGTGAAAACCCAAAATTTCATTTCCCTAAAGAATTACAATATTACACAAGATAAATTAAAAAAAAGACATTTCATAAAAAAGTGTTGTGGCCTACACAATCATCAGGAAGATTGATGACCTGACAGTTCTTCAGCAAAAACACAGGACTGATCCAGACAAAATTGTTAATAAATAAATACATAAAAAACATGGTAGTGAAAGGTGCTGTTATCTTCTCCAGATCACATAGAACTAATTGTCATGCGCCTTCATTTTTCTAAAGCTGTAGACAAATATAAATTAGTGATAGAGCCTTTGCAACTGTGACACAAACTACCTCTCCATATTAGAGAGATTTCAACTCTTGCTGTTTTAAAATCTCATTTTATTACATATCTGTATTTATTTCAAGAGAGAAAAAAATGTCTATTTTTATTGTATTTTTTCAAGCTACTTAAATCTTGTAGAGTTCTTATATCTTGTTAACCTTTACATATATATTTTGTTTTTCATAATTTATTGTACAGCACATGTTTTTAAATGTGCTTCCATCTTTTTTAGTTCTCACACATGTTCACATTCAGCCATTTTTATTTAAAAAACTATACTGCTTTTCCTGACACTTTGTGAAGGTGACAGGAAATGTCACACTGTGACAGAAAGAGTTTTTGGTGTTTGACTTTGTTTGACATGCTAAATACTACCAGAAGTATCTAGAGTGTTTAAAAGTATTTCAGAACTAATGAGCATGGGTAATATGGTGCAAGGGGATCTGAGTTATGCATTATCTTTACAGTTTCCACTTTCTCAGATAATAGACAAGCTACCTACATAATCCAAATCTCTCTATGTAGAGAGACTGAACATTGAACTGTGATCAGTAATTATATTGAGATGTTTTGTGTGGTACTAACCATGGACATCTTCTTCTGCTCTGCCAGTTTTTGGAGCTGATAAGACTTCTGCTCAACTTTAATGAAGCCTTTCTTCACATCATCAGCTGCCTGCAAAAGGGCCACACACATGGTAATATTTAACAAAAAAAAAAAAAAAGAAAAGAAAAAATACACGTTATGCAAATATGTACCGACCTGGTGAAAGAAGTAGCTGACAGCAAGTTGGTTGTCATTGAGCAAGATCTCTTCTTCTGTGGTGAAGAGCCACTTTCGCAGAGTGAGGCAGGTTCCTGGGATGGCTGAGGTATAGTTCTGTACATAAAGTTTGTGGGGGAACTCGTTGGGCGCCAGTTTACGCACTGAAGAATAAGGTCCGATGACAGAAAGAGGGAAAAACAAAACCTGTTACTACAATGCAACCAAATCTGATTTCAATTAGAACTGTTGGAACACAGCAAATCAAGAGTGGATACTGCTGGTGGTGGTGACAGATGTGAAATAGGAACAAGGGTATGTTTACCACCGTGGTGCATCATCTGTTCTTTTAATGAAGCTGCTTTTGAAGCTTATGGGACTATTTGCTGGCATTTGACACATGAAATGTTTTTTGTTGTTTGTGTTTTGCTTGATTTAAGATCGCAGTTGCTCATTTTTGTCATGTTTTTTGAGGAAAATATCTCCAGTTAGTCAAAGATCTAAACAAAACAAAATAGCTTTTATTATTAATAAATAACTTCAAAATCAAATATCTTGCATTCTCCATCACTCAAGTTCTCCTCAATTTTAAAGCACTAGTACAATAGGATTAATTAAACACAATGAATAACTAAATGTTCACTATTGAATTACTACAGACATTTCTAGAAGAGTCAGGTTTTAAACTACCATGCGAAAACCATCTACTGCTGACATGTTGTTCTCTTTTAAAACAGAAACATGTCTGGATGAAAACAGTGAGACAGTAATAATGATTAAATCAATACCTCCTAATTACAATTTTCTAAAGGAAAGCAGAAAACATAAGGGCGATGGAGCTGCTAAATTCTTTTCTCATTCACTAAGCTGTAACAAGGTTTTCCTGGGAAAATTTGACTCTTGAATATTTGAGAATCAATGTAAAAGTCCATAAGCGAGCTCTGACTCTAACATTGCATAAAACTCCACAGTATGTGGTCAACTTTTACACTGATTTCAGTCACCTTCAATCTGTGAAAACTCACCACTTACATTTCGAGTTTTGCTCCACGTAAATAGTAGCAACATCTGGTGGTTGACCACATTTTGGTGCAGCGGAAAAACGTTTTTTTAATGCATGCTTCATTCAGTACTGAAGCCTGCATAGTTTCATGTTTTTATTGTGCAAAGTACTTTTAACTGCCTTTTTGCTGAAATGTGCTATACAAATCAACTAGATTGGACATAAATCACTATTTGACATAAAAAAAAGATTGCATACTGTGTGCCTGACAGCAACAAGTCTGAACTTTGTGATCTACATATTACATTAAACGAAACACTGCAGATTTCTTTGCAGATATAGACATCACATAACCATAGTGAGTACATTTTTTAGAGCTGCAGAAATACGCATCTACTGTCTAGTACAATCTGAAATCTGACTCATGTTAAAGCAGTTGTGGAAGTGAAACCTGCCAGAGGGAGTTTTTCTCCTTTAAAATAAGCAGAAGTGGAAAAACTGCCATGGACATTTTAATTAAAAGTCAATATGCCAGTGTCAGGAAAGAAATGCGCAGCTGCAGTTTGTTTGAGTCCTTACTCACCAAAGGTATGGTTGATGACCTCAAACAGAGCAAAGTAGCTAGCAGTTATACTGTCCATGACAAGCTTCATGACCACGGCCTGGAAAACGAAGAGCAGATGGAAAGGAGTGTAACAAGGACCAAGAACACATGGATGAACGCATGTGTGTATTTACCTGATAAACCTGGTCTGTAGTGGAGTTTTTACGAACTCTAACAGTGAGGGTAGTATTATCTGGCATGGCTATTCTCAACTCCACGTCTGAAACACCGTTATAGTTCTAGGTTGCAAGAAGGAGACAGAGACTGTCACAAACAGGAGCAGCGAATATTTGTTGGAACGCAAGTTTTAACTTGCTTTATTCTTTTTACCTCATCCGATTCAGACAAGAACTCCTGCATGATGTCACTTTCTCCAATTACCCGTACTGAACAGACTGCAGATAAGAGGCACAGACATCAAGAGTTAGGTTCCGTGTGAAAGTAAAGCATAATAGCACACTTTGATGTACACAGTGTCTCTGCTAAGCTTTCCCACACACTATGTTCTCAGGCTTGTTTTAGGAGGACAAAAAAAGTTTGATTTGCCCGCAGGACTTTTGGCGCTGGAAGATGAGCAACCAAGTAAGTAGTCATTATGAAAATATGTGACTATGCCCAACATAAAAGAAAATTTCCAACCATAAGACATTAAACTCCCGACTGCTTTACAGGTGTGGAGGTGAGAATAAAACTTTTCTGGATGCAGAAAACACTGCAGAACTTGATCTGTCCTTCACCTTTTTCGAGGTATTCCTCCAGCCCTCGGCGCCGTGCATCTAGCTGCTGCTCAGAGAGTGAAAAAGGCCACTTCCCGGGAAGTTTGGGGAACGTAAAGTTGGCAAATTCCCTCTTAAGGTTTTGGTGTAAAATCACAAACTCCCGATAACGCTTGGAGCACAACTGCCTACCCGCCATATACACATTATATACCTGGAAAGACAAGGAACCAAAAACAGGACATGTTAACTTTCTAAAACATAAATTATTAAAACTTTAGTTATTGAGAACTGATTATGATTTTTAAAGTTTGAGTTCATTTCTTTGTCTGTAATTTCTTTATTCTAGTTAACAATTTAATTTTAATCCATCATTAGAAAGTGTGCAGTTCCTTGCAAAGGTAGACATGACCCTTTAACTTTTTCACCTTTTGCTGTACAGGGCACACACTGCACAGCTTGGAAGAGTGCAATTATGACTTTAATCACAAGCAGCGCCAGGAACAAACACGCTAACTTTTGGAGCAGCATGACCGTGATCTCACAGACCTGCCAGCAGATCGTCTCTCTGAAGAACAGGCAGCGCTGAAGAAGAGAGAAACGGTGCAGCTCTGGTCAGCGTTCTGAGTTTCAGTATTGCAGGCAACGGTTCAAAACACCAGAACTACATAAAATGTTATATAGTTTGGTGTGATGTGCATTTTATTTTTCGAATTGAATTTTTATTTTAGTAAAGTTTATGAGTTGATATTGGTTTATATCTATTGACTGCATTACCTAAATTCAAAATGTTGCACGTTTAAAAAAATAAAGTATTAGAATATAGATATATTTATATGTACGGTAAAGTAATCAGCTGATCTATTTTTTTTTTCATTATGTTTGGGCCAGTAATTAAATCCTATAAGACAAAATGAAATATCGGGGCTTGAGTCCATCAAAGCCAGAAAATCTAGGTTGAAAGATCAAATCCAGGTGGAGACCTTTTTTGGACAGGCAATGTTTTTTTGGGATTTTATGTGATAAATAAAACTCTGGAAATTGTGGCCTGTGTATGTATTCCCCCTATCGATACCTTGTCACCATTTGTCTCTCCTAGCTTTGCACATTTAGAGATGGATAATTTTGCTTATTCTTCCTTGTCAAATACTTCCAATGTAGTCTCACTAATTCAAGAGCATAAATAAACATCAGTTTTCAAGTCTTACGGTAAATTAACTGGATTTTGATCGTGCTTTGTTCCATTTTCACTAATGACTATATCGTCACGTAAATGATTCCCTATATCTCTAGCTGCATGTTTAGATTTTCCACTTATCCATGCAGGCCAGATGAGACCGAGGGGCATTAGTTTGTTTGCGAGGGCCTGCACCTACCACAAACTTTTCACTATTGAGTTCAGTGTGTTTGTAGCTCGGAATGGAGATCGGGACGGCCTGCTTGTCAGAGTAGTCGTAACAGGACAGGGCCGACACGTCGTCACCAGGATCCAGGCAGTCGGCTTCCTGCGGTGGGACGGACAGAACTGCCAGCACCAGCTCCTTCTCGCCAGCCCGGATCAGGTCCACCACCTGCTTGTGTGTGGCTCCCTCTACATTTACACCATTGCTGTAGGGAGAAGAAAGACATGTTGTCATTGGGGAACTGCTGCTGTTGTGAGTGCTGCATCCTTCTAAAGATCTGAAGAGACATGCAAAATCAAGCTCAAACCAGTAGTTTCAGTTTCTCACTATTTGAGCCGACACACATCACAAACGGCAAGTGAACCACAAAATGAGTCCAGAATTAATAGTAGAATGAATGATAATAAAGTAACCAGAAGAAAGTTTCTCATTTTGATATAAAAACATTGTTATCCTCTTCAGTAAGTCTTTTTTTGCATTTAGCCCTTAAGTAGTAACTGCCAGGATCTGCTGTGAGTACAGCTGAACAGGAGCAACATTGGGTGTGCACTTTGGCGGTAATGTGTAAGAGGAGAAGCAGTTCTAATGACAGAGCTGCAGCAACTTCTCCTATAGTTAGGTTGACTGAGAGCAGCCACAGTGTCTCCTCTACAAGGTCTCAGCATCACCTACGGTTATTTCTGACACTTTTAAAACCAAGTCCAGATTTTATAGACAGCCTGACAGTGAAGTCGTCCTGAGAAACATTCACTGTATTTATCCAGCACTTTAAAAATATCTTTGTGCAAAAGGTTGAGGTTATCTGAGCCATAACTTGAATAAACTAGCAAAACATATGTTCTGAGCACTTTTTCAAAGTTTACAGAAGCAACTACTACTTCTGTAATACTGATGAGCAAAATATTATCTCATTTATTATTTATTTAACCACGGTTTCTACAAATTTCAGCATGTTAAATGTAAGACGTTAAAATATAATTAAAATGTAAATACAAGACCAATTAAATTACAAAAACAGAACTAAATATCTAACACCAACTCAGCTCTAGATTGTTCTCTTTAATATTTTTTATTGTAAACTTTATGACAATTTTTTTGGTTACTAGCTGGCATGAGGAAGTCAAATATAACTTTGGAAACTTAAAACTGGTGGGTTTTCTTCAGTTCCTGCATGTGACTCCTGTAATACACATAGGTTATTGCAGTTCAATGCATTTTTGGAAGGCATTGAACCCAAATTTAAGCCAGCAAGTCAGTTTCAAAAGCAGACTTTCGAAAGCTGAATGTCTAGAAATAAACTACTTTAATCTCTTGCTTCTCTCCATCGTGGAGTTTGCAGGTTTCTCACTGCATGATGACACTACCTCAGATATAATCATATACCACAGAAAAATTTACCTTCAAGAACAAAAAGTTGATGGAAGAAGAAATGAATGAATATGTAGATTTATTTATTCAATCTTTCCACATTTAAGACTACGGCCTAAAACTGAGATAATTAAATTTAACACTATTTAATTATAAGTCGTTGCTTAATGACTCCATCCACATTAAATTAAGTTAAAAACTATACTTCACATATTACATAAGATCAGGAATTAGTTTTAATTGGTGAGATTGGAATTGACTTTTTTATTATTTTATTATCTGATTATCAGCAGATGAAATTTTTTTTTCCCCTTTAATTAAATTAATCAAAAATTAAAACTCATTTTTTATCTCTAAACACATAAACCAGTAATGTTTACTTTGATGTACTTTGTCAGACTTTAATAATCCTAAGATAAAGGTTTTTCAACAACCTCTAGCAAGTCAGTCAATGCTGTAATTGACATGCGACACATCAGAGAAAACTGGAAATCAATTTGTGAATCACATGACTGGTGCAGCTCTAATTCTTTAGGCAGTGATAAATTTAACTTTATGATGATGTGATATATTTAATATTGTACTTTTATTACAAAATATTTCCAGAGATCTTTAAACGTTTTACCTCACCATCATGACAACCGCTAATGTTCTGAAGGCAGGAAAAAACATGAATTTCCAAACTTTCAGATAATGTGAGACTTATAAGATCTCTTTGTGTTACTGAAAATAAAATAGAAATAAAAACAGCTGCCAGGCTTGCTGTTCTCTGTGATAGGACTTTGACAGGGAAGAGGACATTTTTTAAGAAAGTTGTAGATTAGGAGAGAGGTATAAATACTTAACTATAAACGGTCAGGAAACTTAATGACAGCTACACACAGAAATATAATCGAGTAATGCTCCTCTAACAGCCCTAAGACACATAGAAAGCTTCAATTCCATAAGCCAGATAAGATAAAACATGAGTAAGCAGAAGATTAATAGGACTGAACCATATGCAAACATCTTCCAGGTGTGCTGGGAGCAGTCTCCAACAACACAAAAATGCAGACTGAGCATTTTGGCATTGCTTTCTTTACTGCAGCGCTATGATGATATAACAAGCATCAGTGTGGCCTTTGCACTCACACTGTCAGCACTTTTGATAGTGATGGAACAAGCTGTAAAATGCACTTTATGTGTGTCTCATCTTCCTTTGTTTTGGTTTAATGAACAAATATGTTATTTATTAACTTGAACAATAAAATGCATGAATATAACCAATCAAAAAGTAACAAGATCACAAAAATAGTATAAAGAATATGATTGAAGCCGTTAGTGTAGCTTAGAGTGTTTTTCCTGCAAAGTAAATCCATTAACAATTTCAGTAATAAACACTAAAAACAATCATACAGTAAGATTTTTGAAGAAATATCTGTATCAGTTATCTTGTAAAAAAAAATCTTCAAAGGAAATAGTTTTATACAAATGTACACATAACTTAGCATAAAGAGTTAAAGTAACAACAATTTCCTGATGATCTGCAAGCAAGCTTGGCGCACACACTGTTTTGACAGGGAGGTTATACACTGCACAGGAGCAAACTTTAAATCAAGGAGTGGAAGCTATATAAGCTTGAGGGTACAGTGAGAGAGAATAATCGATAAGAAGCAATCAAATGCTGATGTTGACCTAAGTAACAGGCACACAGATGAGTAGAAGGGTATGCCAGGATGTTTAATGGCAAATCAGACCGCATGCTTGCACACAGCAATAATGGGGTCAACCAACTGCCAGGTTACCGCAGGCCACCCTTTCACAAAGCAGCATGCAAAAAACAGAAATAACCAATCAGACTGAGCACTTTTGAGAGGCAAGCCTATCACAGCTAAACCAGAGCATTTCGTCTCTGCATCGCCTTATACCATGAAGAGGCTTAGCTGATGCTGAGCTCTATGATGTGTGCTCTTCTCCATAGCAACAGAGTCTAACATCAGCATGCATACAGGCCATTGAGGATGGTGACTTCTATCCAAAAAGTAGCAGAAACCTCGCTGCTCTAAACTAAAAACAGGAACATGTGGTCAATGTAGCCAATATTGCAACAGTGCTGATACTTAATATTGTTAGAATTTTTTAATTAACTGGGAATTGCTTTGCATTTCACATGTAGAAGGGACGATTCAAGGAATATCTGTCTGACATCAGTGTGAGAGGAATTTCTAATGATTTCTGACGCACACAAACACTCCTTTCATTGGGATAATTCTGCATTCAAGATCATTCAGAATGGTGGTGATGCCCTGCCAAAGGGCAGGGGAAAAGGCGTAAATAGAGAGCGTATTTTGGACTAATTACAATGCAAGCCAATTACAGTTCAAAACATTTTTCACTTACGTAGAAACATTTTTCCACTTACACTTCCAGGATCCTATCCCCCTTTGAGATACCGGCTCTGTCTGCAGCTCCCCCGGGGAGGACAGCACTCACATGCTGCAGAGGAGCGTACAGCTCCCCGTTAATGCTCCGCAGCTGCCCGCCTTCGCTTACTTGCCCCCGAACGTTGAAGCCGTAGCCCGAGTCAGACTTCACTATCCGCACCAGCCTGGGGCCTGAAGTAACGGTGGTTGGCGTCTGCCAGCTGCCGCCGGTGTCTGGCGTAACGCTGCCGCTACCGGAGCCGTTACGGGAGGAAGGGCGAGGCAACGGAGGGACCGAGGAGCAAACTCCTTGTCCCTTTACGTCCGCCATCTTTCTACGCTGTTTGTATCATTCAGTCTAATTCCCCGAACGTTAAATTCCCTACAAACATTAGCTGTAGTAGCCTGGCTAATCAGCTTGGCTAGCTAAATGACTGGTGTACGCCGGAAAAAGACGAGTAATGCCGATGATTGCCGAAACCAAAGACTGGGGAGCGTTCCATTTCTAACTCCTCTGTTTATCCCTGAGCTCGACAAAACAATAATTGCTTCCTGAAACTCATTTAAACCTTAGATTAAACCATAATGCTAATTAGAATTTAGGAAATATTTGAAGAAGGATTCAACAATTTTTTATTCTCATACCATCTTGAGAGTTTGTGGTGCGAAATTTGTACTCAGGTCCCAGATAAATAAATCCACTACAATAAAAAATTAAATAGATAAATAATAAAATAAAGTAAATAAATAAACAAATGAACAATAAAGTAATTTAAGTGATATATATGTAGTTATGTGTCCATGTGTAAATAAGTTATGAGGTGAAGCTGCATTTGGTGCAGCTTGAGTTCAGCAGTCTGATGGCTGAAGGGAAGAAACTGTTCCTCAGCCTGGTGGTTTTGCTCTGGATGCTCCTCAGCCTCCTGCCTGAGGGGAGCGGCTAGTGTGCAGGATGGGTGGAGTGCTTCATGATGAGAAGCGCCCTCCTCCTGCATCGTGCTGTGTAGAGGTCCGAGGAGGTGGAAAGGCTGCTCCCCACAGTCCTCTGTGCAGCCTTAACCACCCTCTGCAGAGCCGTCCTCTCAGCAGCAGTGCAGCTGTTGTGCCACACGGTGATGCCATGTGGCACAACACAGCGATAAAAGCTCCTCGGGACTGAGTTCCCAAGTCCAGCTCTCCGCAGCTTCTTCAGGAAGTAGAGACACTGGTGGGCCTCCCGGACCAGACAGGAGGTGTTGATACTCCAGGTGAGGTCACTGGATATGTGCACACCCAGGTACCTGTAGCTGGAGACCACCTCCACAGCTGCTCCTCCGATGTACAGGGGCTGAAGGGGATTCTTGTCCCTTCTGAAATCCACCACCATCTCCTTGGTCTTCCTCACATTGATGCAGAGGTTATTTTCTCTGCACCAGTGCACCAGTTGTTCCACCTCCTCTCTATATTTGGACTCATCACTGTTCGTGATGCGTCCCACTACTGCTGTGTCGTTGGTAAACTTCACAATATGACAGCTGGAGTGCCTTGCCGAGCAGTCATATGTCAGCAGAGTGAAGAGGAGGGGGCTCAGCAAGCAGCCAGAGCCAGTGCTGAAGGTGATGGAGGAGACGGTGCTGTGGATCCTCACAGTCTGAGGTCTGTTGGTCAGAAAGTCCAGAATCCAGTTCCCCAGTGTGGAACTCAGTCCAAGAGAGGAGAGCTTCTGCACCAGGGTCTGTGGGATGATGGTGTTGAAGGCTGAGGAGAAATCCAGGAAGAGCAGACGGATGCAAGAGTTTCTGCTCTCCAGGTGGGTGAGGGCAGGAACACTTACATGATCAAGGTCATCGGTGACCTTGATCACCGATGAAATGGCGTCAGCAGTGGAGCTGTTCTTCCTGTAGGCGTACTGATGGGGGTCCACAGTGACGTCGATGGAGTCTTTGATGTGATTCATGACTAGCCTCTCAAAGCACTTCATGACTACCAGTGTTAAGGCTATAGGCCGGTAGTCATTCAGGCTCGTCACTATGGAGCACTTGGGGACAGTAATGACAGATGACAGTGACAGTGTGATGTTGAAGATGTCCGCCAACACCACAGACAGCTGATGTGCACAGTCCCTCAGTACTCACCGTGGAATGTTGTCGGAGCCTCCATCCTTACAGGGGTTGATTTCCTGGAGGGACTTCTTCACATCTGCTGTAGTCACACAGAGAGGCGTGTCACTAGGTGGTGGTATTACTCTGGTGCTGAGGGAAGTGTTATGATCCTCAATGCGGGCGCAGAACTTACTGAGTGCATCTGGCAGTGAGGGGTCCCTTGGACTTTGTGCACCCCTGATGTTGTGGTTACTGATGCACTTGATGCCCTTCCACATCCGGAAGGGCGCATGTGGAAGGGCACTTTGTTGGTGGTCACTTTGGTGGTGGTGAAGTGACCTTGAATTTTCTGGGCAAATGTATCTTTGGCCCTCACAATGCCTGCAGCCAGTTTTTTCCTTGCTTCCCGGAGTGCTGATGTCTCACCTGTCCTGAACGGAGCATTCCTAGCTGTCAGCAGAGCTCTCACCTCAGCATTCAGCCAGGGTTCGGGGAACAGGTTACTGTCTTGGTGGTGGTGACATCATCAACACACTTAGAGATGAAGCCAAGAACAGAGGAGGTGTATTCCTCCAGGTCCACCTCTCCCTCATAAGTAGCTGCCTTTCTGAAGACCTGCCACTCTGTGAACTGAAAACAGTCCTGGAGCACAAAGGCTGCATCTCTGGACCACACAGTGACTGTCTTCTTCGCTGGCTTTATCCGTCTCATCAGCGGACGATATGCTGGCGCCAGCAAGTAGCCAAATGACATAAATACATGGAGACTATCCTTGCCTATATTTTTAGATAAACAAATAAATTTTATGTAGGATCATTTAAATTACATAGCAAAAAGGCAGCTCTGAAGTATCAAACTAAATTTTGACTAATTTTGAGAAATTAGTCAAACTTCTTTTTAAATACAGAAATTAACTTCTGGTTAATATTATTTCCAAGCCCATTATTTGGTAAATGAAATTTTACATTCTCTATTTTACCTCTGAATTTATCTTGTCATATACATGAAATACCATTTCACTTCACCATATATGTTTTGTTGTTGATGTGTTTAGTTTGGTGTATACAACTTTATTTTTTTACCATATTTGTTGTATTCTTGCTTTCACTGAATTGCATTTTCAAGAAAGTCTTTAACTTCAATGTTTCAACAAATTTGTTTAATTAAATTAATAAATGCATTATTTATCAAATAAGTCAACATTATTGCATAAAAAAGAAGATTTTCAACAGTCAAAACAGATAGGTTTGACAAAAATGTCTATAAGACACAAAGCACTTTCTGTATGAGTTTGGATAGTTTTTCACTCGTTTTGAACATTTTTGTGTGCAAATTATTGAGCATGTTGAAACTACCCAAACTTAAAGCAAACAATTTAACATGTTTATAAACTTAATCCTGCAATATACATTGTAACTTCAAGATAAAGACATAAGCAATCAGACACTTTTACTCTTCTAAGCATAAGTTAATCCATCTACAAGTGACATACAAATCATGACAAGTTACAATTAGATATATCAAATTCTCACAAAATGCATATTATTAATTCTACATTTTTAGTTAATGCACTAAATAAATCTAAATCTTTGCAGTCAACCATTTTCAGTATTTTGACATACAAATACAGCGCATGTATTGCAATTCAGTCACAAGGGGGCAGCATTGTAGAAGATTGTTTTTCAGTGGCAATTTGAAGTAGCGCTTCCTTTATAACTAAGGGCATTATTATTTTGGGAAATCAAAACCAAAAATCAGATATTGCACAGCAAGGGAATACAACTAATCGGACTTGAAGAAATTCAGAGAGGAACAACAATAATGTAATAGAAAATGTAACGTATTATACTGAACAGAGAATCTTTGACCACAAATTACCAGATATTTTTTTCTACTAGCATGTTTATTAATAGCATTGCAGCTGTAATAAAAAGTTGACAAATTTAACATAAGTATTCTAATAAACATGGCAATAACCATTTTTTTGACAATATTTGCAACACTGCTTGCTTTTCTGCAAGCTAATTGTTTTTCTGCCAAGGTGGATGACATTGTCATTGTCATCAATGGAAGAACTAATAAATTTGATGCCTGTTCTAAATACTTACCAGAAACCCGGTGGATAAAGTAACCCCATAATAGTTTTCTCTCTTTTGCAAACTCTAAGAGACTGCAAAACATTTCAGACAAGAATGGATGTTCACCTTCCAACAGGAACCAAGCAACAACATAGTAGTTTAGATCAAATGTATGAAAATAAATCAAAAATGTCCAAAACTAGATCCAATTGGGAATCTGTGGCAAGACAGCAAAAATATGGAACTGTTGTTTTCAGATGCTGTCCATAACACACTAGGAAAATATTTTGACTCAAAGAGTGGACATATTTTGAAAATTTTTAGACTCATTACTTTGCAGTCATGTTATTTCACAGAACTTTCTACATTTGGATATTCCTCAACAACAGTGTGATTCTGGTTTATTCCTCCTTCCCTCCCCCCAAGTGTCAGTGTGCTCTGCATGTAACAAGAAGAGAACACTTTCTGACCAATTAAATTTTTTCTTACTACTTGTGGAACAAACCAGCATAATTCTGGTTTATAAAATTCATTTATAAACAAAAATGCTTTTGGGTCTGATGAAGCTCAGTACAGGCCACTTAATAGTGACATATAATTCACAGATGTCAAACTACAGGATCTGGATCCTGGAACTTTCACGAGTCTTAGCTCCAACACACCTGAATCAAGGGTTTCATTAGCAGGACTCTGTGGAACTTCACAGTAGAGTTTGACACATTTACATATTTTTCTCTTGTGGTCTTTAATGTTATGTTATAAAGTAATCACTGGCTTTAATCCCCTTGAGCTGCTTGCAATCTAAATATGTTTTAGAAATACTTCTATAGAAGAACTGGCGACAAATTACCATTTGAAGAAAGGCCTAATATCCCGCTTTTATAACATCATCAAAGACAGCTCTCAGACATCCTCAGAACACAAAAGACTGGCACGGTGTGAAGACCTGAAATGTAATATAACAGTAGAGGAATGGCAGAGGGCTTGTCTCAAGGCACAGACACAATCTATTCATACTCAATTTAAGTTAATCCAATACAAATGGTTGATGAGAACATATGTTACTCCAATATTACTAAATAAATTTAATTCCAACATTCCGGATACATGCCCTAAATGTGGAGATAAAGGCAATTTGATTCACTGCCTTTGGGAATGTCCTGAGATTCAGGATTTTTGGAAGGAGGTTTTGGATAAAATTTCATTAATTGTCGGTACTAAACTTAATCCCTGTCCGAGGTTGTGTATCTTAGGAATTTTTCCCACTCAAACCCAAATAAGCAATGCTGATCAAAAGTCCATAATTTATTGTTTGGTGCAGGCCAAATATAGTATTGCCAGGTCCTGGAAATCTATAACCAGACCCAGATTTAAAACTTGTATATCTACATTATCAAGCTCTCTTGCCTTGGAGAAACTCACCTTTATGATTAAGGGTTAATATTGTGTGTTTAAAAAGATATGGGAAAAGTTTTTGCTATTCTTGGAAAATATAAATACTCATAATGATGAATGACTGAAGGTACTCTAGCTAATATAGCTTATGTTTTTACTCTTATAGTGGCTGCAAGTCTGTTAACTTCATATTAACTCCAAATGTACTCACTCACAATGTACTAAACTGAAACACTGTCTGGATGCCTAGATCCGGGGAGGACAATGCCATCACCTCAAACCTAACTTGTGGACTGTGATTAAATCTCTTGGACTAAGTCTCAACATACACACCTGAGATGGCAAATTTAGAGAACTCTGTCTCAACGCAATCAGCTTATGTTTGTCACCTTGAATGTTCAAGTTGTTAATGTGTTTTCTTTTGGTGTTGTTTGGTGTTTTGTGCATTTTTGAGTTACCTGTCTGTATGTCTCTTTTGAAATATTAAGGACAATAAACAGATTTTTGAAAAAAAAAATGTTTTAGAAGGAAGCAGGTTAAAGCTTTTCTGAAAGTTTGACACTCAAATTAATGAAGCCAAAAAATCCATCCTTTATCTAACATGCTTATCCCAGGGGTGGTAGTGCCTATCTCCAGCGATCAACTGGCGAGAGCAGGAGTACACCCTGAAAAGGTCGCCAGTCGATCACAGAATCCAAAACAAATATTTGAATTTAATTCTAAATTATTTCTACCCAAAAATAATATCATGCTGCAACACAAACTATAAGCAGGAAGTGTTTCCTCTCTTTTCTCAGTACTATTATTTAATACAGAACAGGTTTTATGTACTTAAAAATGTTCACCAGAGGGCAGTACTGAAGAAGCTGCATGGAAAATCTGAGCAATCTTAAATGTTTTAGTTCCCAACTCACATCTGCAAATACTTTTTAAAACTGTCCTCATTTGATAAAGGTTTACAAAAGAATAAAATTAAAATAAAAGCTTCTAGGCCTACAATTTCATTTTTTAAGTTTAGGTCCAGCCAGTCTCATGTTCTAAAAAAAGAAAACACACCCTCGCCCCAGACAAAGCTCATTTACCAAGAACATTTGTATCTTTGTACTATGAAACAAAACTAGAATACTTTTCATTTAGATACAAGATCTCTGATTCTCATGTGTAGAATTGTCCAAGTAACCAGTTTTGGCTTTTTACACTGGTCAGCATTTTCCTCTGCTAGGCTGCACATCTCCATTTACTTTTAGACAATCCAGTTGAGATAGGATTAGTTTAAAATTTTGAGTCATGTGAGGTTCAAACTTAAAATCTGAACAAAGCATTTGTGGCAAATCATACAAATTAGCCGCCCATAGCAATATTTTTCGCTCCAGTGCCTTCACCTTTTAACAAGTCTGTCTTGTGGTCCCCACCCAGTTCTGCCATCCTGGGCCAAGAACCACATTGCCCATTTGTCTTGAGAGATTTATAATTTCTAGCAACATTTCCAAAAATTATTGATTTCATGTGCTGCCAGTTCAGAGCCCAATTCTCTGAAGTCAGAACACAGTTGTGTTCCAGAGGTTTAGAAAAGGCAGTCATATGCAGCCATTTCCTCTTGTCCCAGGCATATAAACAGAAACTTGCTAGTTAAGAATTGAACTTGTTTTATGAGAATGAGGTATTTCAGGCAGAAATGTTTAGTTTTATCATTTCTACTTGGTTCAAAAATGGACGAGACATTTAGGTGTGAAAAAGGCTTTATTTTCCTTGTTTTAACACATTTGACATCACATTCACTTTAATTTGCTCAAGCTTTTTTTCTTTTTTAAACCACAGACAGTGTGTTTGAACAAGTAGATTTCAGAAATTTCTCAAGATGACAAGAGCAGAGCAAGGGTGGCAACAAAAACGATGTATTCGTTGAAATCAACTACACCATCACCATCCCCATCCAGCATCTTGAAAAATTTGTCCACTTCTTCCTGTTTGTCACCCTGTGGGAAGAAAGGCTGACTTTAGAGAAACTTTAAGAATTCACAGCCTTTCCTGAAAAGCAAATTGTGCTTTACTTACGCCTGCTCCAGGAAGCTCAGCTTTTAGCATGGTTGCGAGTTCCTTCTTGGATAGGGTGCCCTTGTCGCCATCTGTTCCAGCATACTTGTCGAAAGTCTTCTTAAGAATTGCGATTGCGCCCATTAGCCCTCCAGCCATGGTGACTGAAACGAAGGAGACATTGCTTAGGTGTTTGAAGTAAATTTTTAGATTGTAGAAATAGAAAAGGCGTACTCTAGGCCAGTTTGCCCTCTACTCCCAAACGTGGTCCTCAAGGCACACTGCCCTGCATGTTTAAGAGGTTTCCCTTTAATACATCTAATCTAGCACGAGCCTGGTAGTCAATTGAAATGTGTGCTGAAGCACAGGAACTAAAATCATACTGGACACTGTGCCTTGGAGACCAGGGTAGAACAGCGCTCTAAGGGCGTTGGCTGTTCCCTTAAAAAAAAAAAAGAAAAGAAAAAGCCACACCCACACAAGCTGCTTTATGTCTGAGTCAGAGCAAGAAAAAAAGAATTACACTGGAATACACTACTCCCTTGTTTAGTGTGCCATGCTTCCTTCCTGCAGGGGCAGTATTGACTAAGCCACACAACTGTTGGTTTTAATCAGGGCACAAACTAGTGGGTGGAACAACAAACTTCAAACTCTCCCCAGCAATAAACAAATAAAATAAATTAAAAAAAAGTAATAATAAGCTTTGTTGCATTTATAACCCTCGTTTCAAGATGGCATTTCAAACAGTCCTTACACAATATGAACTTCTCTCGTTGCCTGGCTATTTTACAAGCAAATTGTGCAGCTTTCTATTAATACATCACCTTAAAGGACTTGAGTTGCACTCAACTCGCTTATAGAACTCATGAATTTCTAAAAGAGTTTTGGAGACACACACATGAAAAGCATGCACATTTGCGTAAGACTTACAATCCCCCCCGACTAGATGCAACTTGCAATATGAACAAGGTCTAAGAAGCAATTATTCCTCTTACCGGTTCGTGCGAAGGAGTTGTTGCGCTTGAGGAAGAAAAGGAGACGGATGTGTGAGGACTACACGGACACAGCCCTTTTTAAACAAAGTCCGACACACCCATCTTCAAAGTACCAACCCCTTCATCGCCCTTTTTCCGTGATATGCCGTTTCTTTTTTTTTTCTTTTTTTTTTCGTTGTGTGCAAAGACACAAGGCCTAGTTTTGTACCAGTAAGACCAGTTAAGAGAATACTTTAGTCACTTCAGGAAAAATAATGGCCCTGAATGTAGTGATACGTTGGTGTTATGAAACCCGGTGCTTAATCAGTGGAGTAGGAGGTAATGTGAATGTTGACTGAGCCTTAGGTGGAGCCAAGCAGGGTGATGACAGTAAGGCTCGAGAGGGATTTAATTGGCTCCTTAAAAAAAGAAAAGAAAAAAAAAAAAAAAAAAGAAATGCATGAAACAAGAGTGGGCTTCAGTTTTTATGCGAATGATCAGGAGCGCGTAGACAGAGCGCGTGTTCACCCCGCAGCTCACCACACCCTCGGTCTATTGGACTTTGGAGACTCTGACGGTGGCAGCTGACTAAAACTGCCATATATTTCTAACAGAAGGGTTGTATTCATCAGCACACTCTGTCGAAGCTCTCTGCACCTGTTTTATAGTTGTTGTAAAGTGTGTTCATGTGTGAAGAATAATGAATGGAGCATAAATTTATTCTAAAAACTTGGAGATCACTTTAAGAATTTGATGTCCCTAACCGGGCTGCACAGTGGCACTGTTGGTAGCACTGTTGCCTTGCAGCAAGAAGGTTCTGGGTTCGTTTCCCGGCCCGGGATCTTTCTGCATGGAGTTTACATGTTCTCCCTGTGCATGCATGGGTTCTCTCCTGATACTCCGGCTTCCTCCCACAGTCCAAAAACATGACTGTCAGGTTAATAAGTCTCTCTAAATTGTCCCTAGGTGTGAGTGTGTGTGTGTACGGTTGTTTGTCCTGTTTGTCTCTGTGTTGCCCTGCGACAGACTGGCGACCTGTCCAGGGTGACCCCCACCTCTCATCCAGAACGTAGCTGGAGATAGGCACCAGCACCTCCCGACCCCATTAGGGACAACTTTGTAAAGAAAATGGATGGATGAATGGATGGTGTCCCTAACCAAACATATATATATTCTTCCACAGATTTCTTGCTATATAGTTCTGCCAATGTACAAGACTTTTATGTGCTATTTGTGCAGCTCCACAAATAGCACATATAGCACTTGTCTTCTTTCATAAGAAGACAAGTCTTCTTATGAAAGACAAGCATAAGAAGACTTATGCTTGTCATAAAAAATTATGAATTACAAGTCTTTCATAATTTTTTTTAATGTGTTGTTGTTTGTGATGTTCCCAACCCCGCTATAGGGACATGGGTGTAAAGAAAATGGATGGATGGATGTTTGTGATGTCTTCATTTCTATGTAGACCACGAACCTGATGAATAAGTCAATCATCAATTATTCTGAAATGCATTTCTCCTGGTCTTTTCTACACCACTCTGATAGTTACAAGCTGGTGAATCGGTATTACAAGCAGCACCATCCATTTCATTGCATGTAATGCTCAAAATACCACTGCATTTGCCACAAACAATTTGCAACAAATAGTTGTTTGAAATTGGCATTGAAATAAAAATCAGTGCTTCAAAATAACAAAATTACCTTTTATCCCTAGAGGGTTGGTCAGCCAATCACATGACAGTAACACATTGTGTATAAGTAGGGCAGATGACTTGCTGAAGTTCAAACCTTGTATCAGAATGGAGAAGAAACGGATGAAAGCTGTGCAAATTGTACCAAGATTAAGTTTGTGTGAGGGAGTTAAATGTATTTTAAGAACAAGTGTCTCATGTTGGAGCTCCCTGCATTTCCCAACTAGACAGGAGACAAGAACAAAGCAGTCAGCCAAAGCATTTTAATCTGCAATATTTAGTAATCACAAACCAAAGACTAAAGAAACAATGTATTCTTTTACAAAAAACCATCATATTCCTGATCAAAAGAGGAATGCTGACTTCACCCAGTGGGTGAAAAGTGTATTTTAGTTTTTTATTAAAGAAGAGATACCAAACATACATTTGGTTGTGGAAGACACTTTTTGTGCAGGCAAGTGATTTCCTTCTTGAGTTTTCTCAAATCCCGCTTTTCTTGATTACATTAAAAAAGTCGAAGCAAGAACTAAAATTGCTGCCAACAGTGAAGATATGGTGTCTGAAATGAGAAGTGATTACATTTCAGTCGCTACCCTTGATCTTGGAAGCATAGTTCTCTGGCCTGCATAAAAGATACATGGGTGTTGGCTGTTGCTCTTTCTTCTGGCCTCAAGCCAATGGCTTAAAAAAAATATGTACACCTGCTTCAAGACTGAGTCACAGCAGTCAACATTTATACTAACCTTCAAGCCATCTTGTTTGTTTAGCAAGCCATCTATCTCCAAGGCCAACTATGACTTAGCCATCCTTCGACGGCTGGTTTTAATCAGGAGACAAGCTTATGATGGTACAACAGACCAGGAACTTGTTTTACTGTTGCATGCAAATACCATTATTATTTTTAAGAGAATGCAGTTTGTGCAGGAGGAGAGTAAGAGTAAACACTCAAATACCAAGGACGCTTAAAGCAGAAAGAAGATTCTTGCCTTGTGCAATGACCGAGTCTGAGTACTGAAACTTAAGTAATCAGATTTGTTGTGGAAAACAACTTGAACTAAGCTATTTAATACAGGACACCCACCAGCATTCAAGAATCAACGCTGTTGTGTGCCAAACAACTAAGAGGCATAAATTCCTCCAAGTTGATGTGCAAGGCTGAGCCACAATTACTGGGAACTGTTCAGCTGTGGTTAATCCTGCCCATGGGTGGAACATCAAATGCAGTGAACAACATTCACAGAGATAACTCACACACATGTGCAACTATTATTTATCAATATCTAATTGAACACGTATACTATTTGCATGCTGTTAAATAAGCAAGCTCCCCTTTGTCCTGCTTTTGGATTTGTGTGAATAACTGTAAGATGCAACAGAAAACATATTTGTGGTTTCCTGCAACAAGCTTGAGCATGCAATGGCCCTCAAAGGCATTCAGAGATAATTGCACAATGTTGACAATTCAGGCTTTATTATGTGGTGCTCTGCACAACTCTGTCCAGACTTGGTAAATAAAAACTGCTTTAACAGAAGCCTAACCAACAGGAAATCACATGAGAATCCAAGATTTTGATTCTAGAAGGGCTAAAAGAAGTCTAGAAGATTAACATGGAGTGGGGAAACTGTACTAAAACCTTTTTACTATTATGCAAGTTATTTGTTATTGGTAGATAGAATGGTTATAGTACTTCAAAAGAAGAATGTGGATCCTGATAGATTTTGATCGAGCATTTTTTCTGCTTTTAGCCTTCTTTCAATGAATTTAGGCCAGTTTCCCTCTCATGCCCAAAGCATGGCACTGCCACAATGTCTCATTTTTGCAATGCACTTTAAAACAAACAATTTCTTGCCTTCCACAAAGGCCAGATTTTTGAGGTACTGCTAACAGATTCTCCACCTGAAACCTTTAAAGTTGGCTCTTAATTAATGGTCTCCTTATCCAAACTGTCAATTTAGCCGGACAGCCACAGCAACATAGGTACAGTTTAGGGATGCTAATTCTTTTCTTTTGATGATGGATTAAACTAAGCTCTATAAAATATTATAATCTTCAGTTGTTATTTTATAACCTGATCTAAACTCCTCCACACCTTTCTCCCTGTGTACTTTGGTCTTCATGATGCTGTTTTCTCGACAGCGTTCTCTAGCAAACCTCTGAGGTCTTCTTCTTCTGCTTCTTGCTGCTTCTACTGGCGGTTGGCAACAAACTTTTAGTAGCATTACCGCCACTTACTGGAGTGGAGTGTGGTTCGTGATGGTCTATCTATTTAGACGATATATATATATATATATCATTATAGTGATGATAATGAATCTGAACATATAAGAACTTTTTCAATTTTATTTTGCTCTACCCACTGTAAGGCCATCAGCATCGCTAACATTTCCACTGTATACACAGCTACATGGTCAGATGTTCTTTGTTTCATAAATACACCTAGTTCAGGAATAGCATAAGCAAATCCTGTTTTATTTGAAACTAAATCTTTCGAACCATCTGTATATATAATTGTAAAGGATTTATACATATTCTTAATTCTGTCATTTACAAAACTTACCCAGTTATTGTCTTTATTAACCTGCATTTCTTTATAAACCTCTAGATCAACATTCGCATATAGAAACAACCAAAAAGGTATAATTGGATAAGGCACTGCAGCACAGGATCTCTTTCCCTGTATACCTATTTCCCTAACGCATTTATCTGCTGCCCATGCAAAACAGTCTATTTTAGCTTTTCCATTCTCCCAGCAAGGTCTCAGGATTCTTACTGCTGGATTATTCTCCTCCTTATGTCCCTGTAAACTCACGCAATAATTCAGCATAATTTGCTTTTGTCTTAAATATAAAGGAATCTCCCCCATTTCCACCTGCATTGCCAAAGATGGAGATGTCTTCAAAGCTCCACAGGATAATCTCAAAGCTTGATTCTGAATTACTTCTAATTTACTAATCACTGTTTTCACAGCCTGCCTATAAACTTCACATCTGTAATCCAACACTGATCTGATCAAGGCAACATAAATCTTTTTAAAATTAATTTTATTTGTGCCCCAATCTAATCTTGTTAAACACCTCATTATATTTATAACTTTTTTACATTCCCCTTCAATATACTTTACATGATCACCCCATAAAAGCTTGGAATCAAACATGATTCCTAAAAAAAAAAAGAAATTTACTTACTTTTTCTATTTGTTCTCCATACATTTTTAAATCAATTTCCTCAATTTTCTTCCTACTGAATACAACAGTCTTTGTTTTACCTACTGAGAATTTAACTCCCCAGTTATAAGTCCAATTTTCAACAGATTTAATAGCATTTTGTATTTTCTCATACACTAATCTTACATTGTTCCCTTTCCTCCACAAGGCTCCATCATCAGCAAATAATGACTGCATGACATCCTGATCTACTTCTGTAAAAACATCATTAATCATAATCGAAAATAATAAAGGACTGACAATACTTCCCTGTGGAGTTCCATTATCAATTTTATATTTATCGGATCTTGTTACTCCCATCTGTACCTGTAGAACTCTATTAAACAAAAAATCTTTAATCCAATTATAAGCCCTTCCTGTAATCCCCATTTTAAATAATTTTATAAGGACCCATCCTTCCATACCATGTCATATGCTTTCTCAATATCAAAAAATATTGCTACCACTACGTCCCTATTAATTTAGAGCTTTTCTAATATGATTTCAAACACACAACTGGATCCATTGTACTCCTTCCTTTTCTGAATCCACTTTGACATGAAGACAAAAGTCCTTTACTTTCTACATAATATACCTCTGAGGTCTTCACTGAACAGCTGTGTTTATACTGATATTAAAGTACACACAGGTGGACTTCATTTACTAATTAGGCGACTTCTTTTTATAAAGGGTTCTGAATTCAAAAGTGCCATATCCTTTTCAAATTTTTATTTGTAAAAATAATTTGAGGACTTGTCTTTTAGTTTTACAATCATGTATCAGTTTGTGTTGAGCCAGTGGACAATATCCCAGGTGAAAGACTGAACTTTGAAATTTAAATTTGACAGAACATTAAAAAGTTGGCTAAGTACGCTATATTTTGACAGACACTATATTAGTTATCACTGGTATTGAACAAAAGACTTGTGGAAGAATGAGTGCTCGCAAACAAAAACTGGTGTGTTGGGTGACAGACGAGTAAGACAACATTTTTGAAATGTCCAAACCAATTAAATGAAACAAACATGTTTTTTACATATTTGTTGAAACTGTTGTCATGACAGCATGGTATGAGATAGATAATCTGAGAAAAAAAAAAATCAAGCTCCTCATCTTCCTCCCGGAGGTACAGTTGCCATCTGTAACAATGCACCATGAGTCAAAAATAACCATGAGTGACTAACAGTGCGGATCCTCCTCCCGGCTCTGATTAGTTGTTTCTGACTAAGTGGTGTATTTCTTAAGTTAGTCCTGGGAGCACTGGGAAGAAGTCATCAGAGCTAAATTTTTATTGATTATTTGTCTTATACTGTCATGACATAATGACAACTTTAACAAATATGTAAAAAAAATTAAAAAAAAAGAAATATTGTTCTACAGCTTTAAGAACAGACCACTTGGAGTCTGTTTACCTCTGGTGAAAAATGCTTCAGCTGGTTTTATCCATTTAAATAGATTTAAATTTACAAAACAAATACTGGCCAAAACATTTGCAAAGTAAAAGAACTGTGTGCGGCAAGACTAAGGAATAGCTACTACTTAACTGAAGAGGCATAATTTTGTTGTTGCCTACAAAGTAATTATAGTTTGTAGGCAAGTAATTGCTGCAATATCCACACTTCCTCTGATGCTCAGTAATTTAAAAGTGAGGTTTAATTTTTGGCGTCAAGCAGCAAAAACGTAGGTGATGATAATGTCTAGTGAAGTAGCCCTAAATGTTCTTTTTCATCTATGTGTTTTAGGTATTCATATCTCAGTAAATAGGGGCAAAAGCTTCAATTTCCTCTACACCAATGCCTTTTTTCTTTGGATATATAATTTATAGTTTGGTGTGGAGTTTCATGGTTTCTCCTGCAGCCACACAGACCCAAACATGGTACCTATTTGATGTTGCCAAAAAACGTAGTGTAAGCCATGTATTCAAATTGTTGCTCACGGACACCTGCAACAGGGAGGGATTTAATTTGAATATCTGAGACTGAGATAGACCAGAGCTTTGAGTGAGAATGACTTCTGAATAACCTAGCTTTTTTTTTTTTGGTTGAACTGGTAGCTGATACACGGTCAGGGTAGGCGGTTCTAGGTAGGGTCAGCCTCACTTTGAGAACTTTCATCTCATTATTTTAAATTTGTAGGATCTTACTCAGTGCCTCCTGTTTTCATATGACTTCATCTGATGAAATAAGTGATTAGAGACTGTCATTGTGAAGCTATTTACATTCTGAGTTATACGTTGCTTTCTTTTTCACCAGATTTCTCCACTTTTAAATCATTCCTGTGGCAATATTTTGGGAACAAATATAGGTTGTAGCACTGTGGTGTTCACAGTGTCAGCACATACACAATGTGCTCATGCTGCTGCCTACAATTCTAAAGTTAGCATCTGGTTTGACATTACTCTCAATGTCAAACAAAATAATTATTTCACTGTTTCTCATTTTATTTGGTCCTGTTTAGGAAAAATATTTTTTCGTTTTGATAAAGAGAGATACACTGAATCAGTCAGAGAAATGCGCATTTGTCTTTGGATATTTTATTTTGAAAAATCAGAGATCAGGCTAGAGCAGTGTTTCTCAATTATTTTCTGTCATGCCCCCCCTGGGGATCATAATTTTTTTCATTCCCCCGGGGGACCTTCCCTCCCCAGAATGGAAATACTATTGCAAATCTGTTCATATTTAATAATTTATCTGTACAAACCATTGCCTCTGGCATTGTATGACATTATCAAAAACCGCTGTTTTATTGTTCTCTCAAAATAATTTCCAAAATCAGTTTATTTAGTGAATCAGTGACATTTAATCAAGACTCAGTTTGAAAGAGAAAAAGTGCAAATGATTCACTGGGATGTGCATTTTTAGACTTAAAAATACAGTAAAACTTTTTACAACTGTAAGCATTGGTTACTTGTCAGCTTCTTCAGTTTAGTTTTCCACAACTTATATAGTTCTTAACATTTATTGTGGAAAAAATTGCAGCAATATTGCTTATATTTCAGCTTGTTAGATGAGAAGAGATGAAAAGTGTATAACATTTTGCATTAACAATAAAAAGATAGGTTTCATCTATTTCCTGGCCTTTTTCTACAAGCTACAGTTACTTGCTTCTGATGGAGTATAAGGGCCAAGGCTCTGAGTTTTTGATTTGTTTTAAATACAAGTAAAGTTGGAGGAGAGTAAAGTTGTAATTTTATGATAACTTTTCGCCATACTGCGCTAAATTGCGGAATATTGAGGGTCTTGTAAGGTTATAATTGGTGTTGGTTTAACAAATGACTAAGTACTAAATGTTTTAGCACATCAGAAGCAAATTTTCAGTCCCAGGACTTTGAAACGATTGTTTGAACAACTTTTTATTTAATAGAAAGAACCAGACTTGTTGAGCGGGTCAACTTAGCTACTTCTACTGGCTGGAACAGGCAGCCTCTTGATTAGTTTTAACACTGCTGCCACCTAGTGACCGGAGGTTTGTTTATCAGTTACGCATGCTTCTCGCGCCCCCCTGACGCTTCGCCACGCGCCCCTGGGGGTTGCGCCCCACTATTTGAGAAGTACTGGGCTAGAGAGAGAGAGAGCAGAAAGAGGAAGAAGAAGGAAGAAGACATGAAACTTAGCACATACAATTCTCCTTTTATATCTTATCAGTCATGTACACGGTGCCTTCCACCAAACTCTCTCCTGTATGGAGTTTCTCTCAGTTTCTCCCATCTCTGGTTGGTACCTCTGTCCCTAAATCAAACCTGGTTCAAAGGAGTTTCGGTAGAGAGGAGAAGAAAAACATCTCCTCTGAAACCTCCGTTATCAGTTCCATAAGAAAAACACCTGCTCACAAGCCTTCATTATCAGTCCATTCTTTCCAGTAAATAAGCCAAAGTTATATTTTCCAAGACAGTACACTTTGGTTTAAAATATAAAATACCTAAGTATTATCAAACTGAATTGAATAACTCTGCATTAAACCATGAAAAGGGATGCTCATAATATGTATGAGGAATGTAGCTAAACATGAACTTATATTTTCATTTTTATTTTGGGAAAACAAATATAAATGGAAGGAGTCATGGGATGTGGGGGGTGGTTTGACAATACTGTCTGTGAACAGGAGCTAGTCATTTTGCCATTTTACCATTTTGTACAGATTTAACCATTTCATTCCAAACTCTTTCAGATACAAAATGGTGCCACCTGCCACTGGATGGTTCCATTTTGTCTGTCAGTAAAGATGCTCTGCACCTCTTTGAACTCTATTTTCATTCTTGTTCAACATGTGCTCTCACCTTTTCATGTTCAGAATAACACAAAAGTAAATACAGGTTTGTCTTTCACTGGATCCCAAATGTCACTGATGTCAATGCAAGATCAAGAGAGCCTGAAATGTGCATGTAAAGCAATAAGCAGCGACTGGAGTGTAGCCCAGTGCTCAAGTTCCACTTGTCCTTTCTGTGTACCACTATTTAAACAATGTATGTGTGTTTTTATGTCACAAAATAAAAGTTTTTGTTTACTCGGTGCAAGTTTCTATGAGACAGCACAGAGACAAACAGAAGAGGGAAATTCCTTTTGCCGGGGAGAAGTTTTGAGGTGGAGCCCGTTGTAAAGAAAACCCTGTATGAGTCACTGGGAACCCAACAAACATGACGAAGAAAAGCCACTACCGCATTGTTGTGCTTATGCGCAGCTTAACTCTATAAATGACATCTGTTGCATAGAAGCAAAATGCGGGTAATTCTCTGCAAGCAGATTATTTAAAACTATTTGTTCTTTTTTTAAATAAAACCAAGAATGTAGCTAAGCAAGAAAATCGAAAGCTAAACTCCCAAACTGCTGGCATGATGGCAATGAAACAGACCTGAACAAACACAGAGAGAAACAAAACACAGGAAGCTGAATCGGTTTGCACTAAGCAGAGTAAACTGATTAGATTACTCATAGATAAGATGTTTTAAAGCTTATGTTAAAATTAATTGCATGAGATTTGAGTAACACTCCTGTTATGCAGATTTCTCTAGTTTGCGGTAGTCAAAATATTGAATTATGAATCGTATTGGGCTTTTGTAAATTATTATTTTAGTAATTGAGTAATTTATTGAGTATTCTGATGGTTAATCAAGTAATAGAATAAAATATATGATAAAGTAAAACGTTGGTAAATACTACTATAACAGCAGCATGAATATTACCCATTAGGGGGGAAAAAAAATCTGCACCCCTAACAATTACTTTCCAGTCGTTTACAAAATTAACCTATAACAATAATAGTTCCCTTTTTAAGTTAGACTAAAAAAAGATGATACAAAAACGTGAAATTATATTCAATTTAATGGGCAGCAGGCTCACAAAGACACTTATGAAAAATGTCTAGTTTTTAGTCTTTAGCCATATGGAGCTTTTGTGTCCATGTTAGCGACGAGATATAGCATCTTCTTCACACACAGAAAAACGGTGGGATCCGCCAGCCACTTGTTGCGACCGAGATGGTAGGAAATTTATTTTCCGGTTTGTCCGTAAGCTATGCTAAACATGAGCTACAGCAACTCACTGTGTTCCAACTATCTGCATGAGTCTTTGCTCCACCTGCATGCATACATCTGCCACGCATCTCGCCCCATTTGCTATGATCCACTATTCAGCAGCTGCTTGGGGAGAAACACTGTCGTATTCCATGCATCGCGGCAGTTATTTTAAGGATGTATTGATCCGCCAAAAAACGATGCATACCCGGATATTATCATCTGTTGATGAAATTCCCCTACATGCCCAAAACCAAACTTGAAAATTGGACATGCTGTGCTGATAGCACTTAGCATTTGTGAACAACACGTAGTAGGCAGAAGTGAATGCGTTGCGCAACATAAATAACCACATGACTGGAACACTAAGCGGTGAAACTTAATATAAAGAAGCTTCAAGGCAGCTAATTTGCCTCAGGGAAGTTTAACAATCGAGGTAGTCGAATCATTCAAGGAATTCTGAAAGCCTTAGAATCATATTTAATTGCTCTGCTAAGGTGGAGTCACAAAGATGGTTTGATTGTCTGCCAGCAAAAACTACGCAAACATAATAGGACCAACCCACATATCGTGAGCCCAGTGAAGAGTAGGAGCAATGACAAAGGGAGATCCTGATGAATTTTTGCACCATCAAAAAAAAGGACATTTGAAGATTTAGCACATAAAAGCCCAAAATTCTGTCTCAGAAAATGAAAATGTGCAGGAGTAATAATTCAAACACTGTTTTCAATAACAACAATGGGTATTATAACCATGTTGCTATGGTTATCACTGTTGCTTGTGTATCTTTTACTATCACACTTTTTCCTTCCACTTAATTTTCCAATAATATGCTGGGACCTAGCTTTATCTGAGAAGTCAAAACTTTAGCAATGCCATTTTGAGTCTTACCTTTCAGTGGCCATCTACTGGTCAAATGTTAAGTCAGCAGACTTTGGCCTGATTAGATTTCTGTAATAAAAATCCACATTTGTTTGAATTTACGGAACATACAAACAATACAAAAGTATTAGGGTTAGGGTTTTGAATAACAGAAAAAGAGCCCACAAACATTATTACAAATATATTCCATCTAACTATTATCTGCAGCTTCTTATCATTGCAGGGACACAGGAAGTCTGGTACTTATTCCCAGCTGTTACTGGGAGAGAAAGCGAGTACTGGGTCACAGGTCTTTAGCCTGGTCCATCACAGAGATAAACTGGACAAACAAACATGTCCACACATACTCAGACTGAAGAGCCATTTAGAATAACCCATAAACCCAACAGCATTTTTTTCTGGACCGTGATAGGAAGCCTGTAAACTCCATACACAAAGAAAAGGCATCGGTTCTCCCAGTTGAGCCTCTCTTCAGCCCATCAAACTACTTGTTTGTCCTGAAAATGTCTTTTCAGAGATATTTCCATTTATTGAGACTCACCTGCTAGTTTTTTTTTTCTTTTCTTCTTTCAGGTTTTTGTTTTTAAAAATGTTTGTGTTCCCAGTTGATTAATTATTTTTGCTTTCTGCTTTCTGCTTCCTATTATCTGCCTTGCTCACATATGAAAATTCCTCTTGCCCTGGCTAGAAACAACAAATTCGAAACAAGACACAAACAGCACCATAACAACAAGACAGAAATGCATTCATTTACAAATGCCAGTGGGAAACATAGTTTTGTCATTTGATTAACTGCTTATAACTGTCAGCAACTTTATGTTTAGCAGTCTGTTTCTGCAGCTGCCAGAAACAGAAGAAATAAAAACTTCTACTGGATGTTGCCCATTTTGTTGTGTTTGAAAAACCTTGCGCTTAGTGGTGCCTCCATGTTTACTGGAGTTGCTTACCAAAGGCAGCAACTTTGGTAAACAGATTATGGTAAACACATTTACCATAATCATATCTTCACCTCAAAACAGTCTAGAATGCCAACCAAGCATGTAGAGACAGGTGAGAGGAATGACTCAACCTGCAGAACCTGCAGAACCTGCAACCGATGATGGCCACATGCCCAAACTGGCTGGAAATCAGGAGGACAGAACAAAAACAATAAAACACTGATGCTGTTGGCACAGAATATTTCCCAAGAAAAATGCATTATTTACACACTCGTGTGGCAACAACGTTGTGCCTTTAGGTTTCATGTAGATGTGCTGTAAATGGGATGAGAGGAGATGTCTGACACTTTGAATGTGGTATGGTTGTTGCATTCTACTGTCAAGTAAAGTTTATTTGTATAGCACATTTCAGCAACAAGGCAGTTCAAAGTGCTTTCATAACAATATACAATTACCAATTATGAAACAAGCAACAAACATTGCGTTTAAACAAGTGTCAAGTAAATACACAAATATGGCAATCAATGTTCCACTCATAAAAGTAAAGTCTAATGGGATTTTAATGCACAATAGTCTCTCAGGTTTATAGAAATTGTTTTCTAAGATAAAAATATTCAGTGAGTTGTAAATCTCAGAAGTCAGAGGAGAATAGGCAGACATTTTGTGAAAATGTAGCTTGGTCAAACAAATCTCATTGGATGATATTGTCAGATTTGGGCAAAAACAACATGAGAGCATGGATCTACCAAATACTGTAATGTTTTGTCGCTTTTTGTGCTGTCTTTAAATATAGTTTTTTAACAAAACAAATATGTTAAGCCTGATCTTCAAAGTAGACAGAAAGTCTGTTTCACAAACAAAACGTAGGAGTTGGGTGTGCTGCGGAGGAGGTTGGTAACCGAAATCTCTTCATCTTTTTGGCAGAAATGGCATTTTCTTAACAGTAAATCAACACCTCTGACTTATGCTTCCAGCTAAACTGTAAGACAAGCTTACAGTTTTACAGTTGATGCAGTTATTCACATTAACAAACAACCCAAAAAAGAAACTACTTTCAATCAAGCATAACTGAAAAAAGACAAGCACTTGCACAATAGTGGCAGGAGGGGGGCTGCCCAAGGCCTGCTGTACCTCTGGTGGTTGCTAAAGGAACAGACACTCACCCTCGACAAAAACTCTGTTTTTAAAAGTAATTTGAAGGTAATTTGAATTTCTTTGTCATTGCTGAAATTTTCTACTCTAATTTTTTTGTCTGGTGACAAATTGAGAGTATGTCTAGCATATCCAAAATGTATTTCTGCTTGATGTTGCTGCTTACTATTAAACTAGAGTTGGAACTGCAGCAAAGCTATCTGCTGCAGGAAGTTAGAAGGATAAGATAACTGCATCAGACTGAGACTTATGATAAAGTGTAATGATTATTGGTTTTTGCCATGTGGCAAAAAGGTAAGTAGTTTAGATAATGTAGGGTCTATGTTTTCTGCTAACCATATGCCACTCTCTAACAGGTGCCATGACAATGAGATAATTATTCATTTCATAGTGTCACGCTTAATTGGTAATAGAATAGAATAGAAGTGTAAGAAACTGAAATTAGATGGTTTTGTCTGTTGAATTCAGTTTCAAAGATGAAAACGAATAAGTAAGTCATTGTTTCCTCTTCTGATTCCTTTGTCTTTACATGTTATCAAGCTTTTATAAATGTTTTCAGTGGAGCTTTTTCATGGGACAAAATGAGTCTAATAAAAGACGGAGGCTTATTTTATTATATGACTTCATTGCTTCTGTGCAAGTGAAGTCATATTACAGCGAGTATAAAAGCTGACCTGAATGAATTTATTATAATCTACTGATTTAGATTTTCAGTTTTAATTACATGGCAATTATTCATATTAATAAATTTGTTTTCACTTGGCATTAAAACAGAACTCAGGTGAGATGAAGGGCTCTGGTGCCATTTTGTTTTGAATAAGATGTCTATGTTGTAGTTTTTCTTTTCTATTTAAATTTGAATACTATATATTATTTGTGATGAATACTTCTTACATTTATTTCTTATTATGTAAGGGATCTTTTAGCTTCCCAAACACACTGTAGTAAGCAAGACTCTTCTTTTAAAAGGTTAAGTTGGGGTTAACCTGCTAAACTAGCCAAACCTGTACTCGTACAATGGGTTCCCATGAAACCACAAACGGCTCTTCAAACGTTAAATGTCTTTTGCTTGCATTTTAAAACATGAAAAGACAACAGAGAAATCTGCTGCCTCCCATTTTGTGAAACTCAAAACCTGTTTCTGAATTTCCTGGTTTATTTCTGTTAAAGAAGAATAGAATATATTAATCTTTTACTCACAATTTACTCTTGCTTCAGGGGATGGTGGTTGAAATTGCACACCTGATGGGAGAGCAATCATTAATCCAGGTCTAGCTTATCTGTACAGCTTCCACATTTTCATTAAGCTCAAGCAATTAAATGCAAATAGGCCTTTTGATGACTTTACAGCAAAAGTTGCATAGTATTTCCACAAATTAATGGAATGAGTTGTCGTTTTATGTATTCTTTGGATTAAAAACTTAAATAAAATGAAATAGGTTGCAAATATACAAAAGTTGGCAATAATTTAAGAAACAATAAGTATATGCTTCAAATATGCCTTTTTATCAGCTTTTGTTTTTCCTTGTAATTTTATCCTGAGATTTAGTTGTAGACATCTCACATTTGTGACACCACAAGTAGATCGTCTATGGTACTTGCAGCAGTCTAGTGTAGCAGATGATTGAAGACATTATTCTTCTAATTACTGTCCTATATTGTTCTGATAAGTACCCAGATTGTATAGGTTTCATTTTGTACTAATTTATTAAGGATCAAACAAAATAGATACAAACTTTATAAGAATTATATGAATCTTTTGCATATGGGTGAACAAAGAAAGAGGGAGAAAGAGTAAATGTGTTGCTATATTTGCTTTCAGATCTGACACACTTAAATGCAGCTCTCACACCATCACACCCACAACAACACTGTGGTTGTAAAATCCCCACTCGCACTCTGCTGTTTACCAGGTTGGTGTAAAATGTGGCCTTTCAGAGCCAGGAAGCATACAGGCTTTGTGGGACATGCAAACTGACCCATATTAACTCCTTTCTCATTATCAATTTAGACTAAAACTCTTATTCTACAATCCTTTATTCTGAAACTACTCTTGGGGCCCTATTGCGTAAGTCTCTTACTTTTAAAGAACACAGTGCATTTAATGCAACTTAGGGCTGTGCATCGGAGCAACCATTTTGAACCTGTGTTCTTCATACTCAGCAGCTTCTTACCTGACTTCGTTCTCCTGCAATAAATGTTGATTTCTGAGAAATGTTACAACTAATAAACAATCTTAGATAACCAACATATAACATCAGTAATACCTGGACATGTTTTATTACACCACTACCAACTGATAAGCTGTCAAACGAGTATTTTTGTTAGGTTAGTTTTTAATTCACTCCATTGCTTAAACTACTGCGTATAATGGCAAAACCAGCTATGCATAGAACACTGCCTCCACCTGGCAGGCAGGACGGAAAATGCAGTTGCAAACCAGGGAAAAATCCTTTCTATAGATGATGGTAATGGACTTCTCATGTTATGTGCAAGTCTACATAAAATATCAGACAAGTCTTGACCTGAAATCCAGATACGTAGGTTTACACAAAAGTTTCAAAAGTGTTAAAAATATATAAAAACAAAAACCAAAAATAACAAAATTAACAATTACAATAATATTAATAATAGACTATACAGGATTATAACATATAAAATTCTGCACAGTTATCAGAAATAGAAATGTATTAAATACCCAAAGATGCAACTGAGCAGGATGACTTGTTTTAATGTATATAATGTGCATTAATATTTAACATTAAAAAGAGAACAGACTCTTTAAAACACAGTGCATTAGTGTAGTGCAGAAAACAGATAAGAGATAGCAGCAGAAATGTTACTTAAAAGTGAGGAAGACTAGTTTGGATGAATGTACCGATACCATCAGGGGTGTAAAGAAGAAGACTTTGTTTGGGAGCAGTAATGGTTATAAAGTCTTACAGTCGCTGTTAGGAAGGATCTCCTTTAATGTTCCTTTGCGCATCTAGGAACTTGTACAGTCTATCTATGTACTTAGGATGCAGCAGTCCGTCAGTGATGGAGCTCTCTAGCTGAGCAACAGCTTCATGCCTGAAGTGGGAGACACTGTCCAATTTTAGCCAGAGTTCTTCTGTCTCCCACCGCCTGAACCTCCTAGAACTGAACTAGCCTTCCTCATGAGCTTAGCTAACCACAAAGATGGAGACATATTATGAAGCTCGACTAGATTTGGAACCAATTGGAATGGACACCAAAAGACAGTGATGCCTGGACAACACCGTTGCTTCGCAAAGTAGTCATACCAATTCAAAGCTACAACCTGTGTTTTATTGGTTTATTTTATGAAAGACAAACACAACATAGCCTTTGTTTGAAAAGTGGAAATAAAAGCATACAAGGTTTTAAGATTATTTTTATTCATAGAATCCATTTGGTGTATTAAGCAATTATATTCATCTCCTAAGCCATCTAATTAGTCAGCATCTATCTATCTATCTATCTATCTATCTATCTATCTATCTATCTATCTATCTATCTATCTATCTATCTATCTATCTA
>CAEFZY010049212.1:0-60000 GCA_903066815.1 Brachyrhaphis roseni
AGATCCGGTTCATTTTTAGATCCGGTTCATGTTTAGATCCGGTTCATGTTTAGATCCGGTTCATGTTTAGATCCGGTTCATGTTTACATCTGGTTCAGATCGATCATGTCTACCAGACAGGACTTCAGTTTATTGAATCGTTGGAAAAGCTGCAGCGGTTTCACACCTGGAAGCAGGCTAGGAAGCAGCTGCTTCCTCCGGTTCAGTTTTTCTCTCTGATGTGGTTCAGCGGTTTCTGAAACAGCTTCTTGGTGTGGAGAAAAGAAATCTGCAGATTGGCTGTAAATAACCAGAGAACGAGTTTCTCAGCTGCGCAGGTGGAGGATCTCAGGTGTTCTGCCTCCCAGAGGGATAAATATCCATCAGAAGGACAGAATATTAGAGGTTTTCGGTATTTATAGGTTGATATTTTGATGGGTCTACCTTCAAAGCAGACGATAGAGAAGTGAGAGCAGCTTTCTATCTGGATCACGAGGTTCTGTTCTGCTTTCTAAGCTCTAATTTTTTCCATTTCTCTGCAGGTTTTAAAGCTGATCTGTGTTTTTAGATTAATTCTGGTTCCTGGACTGTCCAGTCCACACATTTATAAAAAAGGTTATTCTGTTTGATATTAAATCTGATTTTAACCGCTCCTGTTTTGGGTTCGTTTGGGTCACAATAATTATTTCCGGATTTAAATCTTTCTATTAAAAAAGATTTAATCAAATTCTCTAAAATAAAAAACGTCCGTCTCATTTTTCTGCCTTTTGCCAAACAGAAATAATTGAATGCTTACAGACCTGAAGCAGGAAAACTTCAGTCTGATTTAATGTCAGTGAGAAAAAAAGTTTGGATCTTTTAAAGTTTCCTGTAAACATCGTAGAGATGCTTAAGTTCAGTCCAGATTCATCAAATCTGTGAAGTATGACTTTTTTTCAGCAGACATTAAACATGATAAGTTAAATTTAAATATTCCTGATTTCTGCTGAAACTAATTTAAATCTCTAAACTTGCAGCTACTAAACCAATAAAACCACACAGATGCTCCTAAATGTCCATAAAAACAGAAATCCTCCCCCAGATCAATGTGAGTGATCAAACATGTTCAGGGATCTAATTTGTTATTTATAAACCCATTTCAGGGTGTAGAAAGAGATTAACGTGATGAAAAAGAAAAGAAAACAACTGACTAAACATCATAGAAAAGGAAAGAGATGAAAAGTTTGAACCCAAACTAAAATTTATGATGTTTCAGTTGTTAATAATCTGTAAGTTTAAAGAAAATCTGAGTTTTGGTTTAGCATAAAAACTGACTTTAGTCTTTATGTGGCTCTGGAGGTTCGGGTCAGAGGTCAGCCGGATCTCTGGTTTCCATCTGGAAGAACTGAAGCTCTAGATCTATAACTCTAGATCTATAACTCTGGATCTATACCTCTAGATCTGCACCTCTAGATCTACAGCTCTAGATCTATAACTCTAGATCGTCCCTCTCTGGGTCATTGATCTGCTCTCTGAATGAAATCCATTGATTCTCTGCCTGGTTTTAATATCTCTGCATCATCTGCAGCCAGATCTCAGTAATGATGCCGAGGAGAACCAGACGGGCCCAAGCAAGGAGCCCTGAGGGACTCCACAGCGTTCTGCAGATTTAGCTCCCTGTCACCATGTTAGTTAGTTAGTTAGTTAGTTAGTTTTTTACATCATGAATCCCTCCACTGCCAGTGAGACATAAAAATGACTCAATTTGACTAATAAAATCCTGCGGTCAACAGCATCAAATGAGTTCCTGCTCATTTCTTTGAAGTTTATTTTGTTTTCCTTGAACTGCTGTGATAATTAACTGATCAGATCAGAAACCCGTCGTTGTTCACACAGTTTGTCTCTCCGCTGTTTTAGAGACGACCACCAGCAGTTAGCATGCTGTTAGCACAACGGTGTGCTTGCCCTTTAAATATGGGACTGAATGGGAGTCTGTCAGTCAGACACCAACTTCAGTATCATGAGGGTTCACACGTTCATCCATTGCCAACTTCATTCGATGAACGTCCAAAACGTGAGAAAAAACTGAAGGCTAATGTTTTTGTTTGAGAACACAAGTCGCCCCTAGATGGGATGACGCCCTGGGCTGTGAGTCGATCTGCCACGGTAAAAAACGCTCTGCGTGGGATTAAAGGGATTAGTTTATCACGCTAATGTTGGTGTTACTTCTTGACATCATGTGAAAACAGGAGAACAACATTTATCTGTTAAAATCCACCAAATCAAGAGCCAACAGGAAACAGTGAGGCCAGAAATTCAGACTCTTAGTTTCTGCACAGAGTTAATCTGCTGCAGCCGTTAACTGGTGTCTCATCGATGTCGGATGTTTGAATGAAGCATTACCACGTCCTTATCCAATAATCCATCAACTAAATAATATATCAGAACGGGGAGCAATTTGTGATGTTACACTGTCAAAGATTAGCAGTAATAATCTGGGTTATTTAAGTTTCAAACTAAATATTTGGTTAGCTAGTTAAATATTTAGCTCAAAGCTAAACACTTTGTACCAATTATGACTGCAACATAAATCTTGTTTCTCAAGAGGTTTACTCCAACATTAAGCAACCAGAGGAAAGCAGAAGGCGATCTGTAAGAGGAAATACATTTCTTAAATTTACCTCAACCAGACAGTGTGGCCTAATCTGGATTATTTCTTAGATGTTTAAGTAACATTTCACAGCTGCAGTTGCTCTTTCAGTTTTACTGAATAAATATGAGGGAATTTTTCTGCCATAATCCAAGAGCACACATTTTCATTTTGAAAGCAGGACTTCATGTCTTTCTTATCAAACTTCTCCTGGCGCTCACAGAGGAAGTGGCTCTGTGTCTGCGCTGATAAACTTCATGTCTGTGTTCCTGGTTGGCCGAAGCGTTGATGGTTAAACCCTTGGAGTAGCTTTCGCTCTCGCATCACTCTAGTTACATGGAGCATCAAAACATATCAAATGCTTTGTCCACTTAGCCAGAGTTAAATCTCAGTTTGTTGCTCATCTCTGCATCAGTGCAGCAGATTTAACTCATCCTGCAGGGCCGGTCCAAGGCTGCATGAGGCCTGGAGCAGAACCTGACTGAGGGGCCCCTCTGGCTGCTCAGAACCTCTAACAGCTTCTGTTGGATTTAATCTGGGAGAGGAGAGCAGATTAACTGGCCACCATAAAAACAATCAGTTATAATTACAGTTTATTCATTTGTATTTGTGAACAAACAGCTCAAACTCAGAGATTAAACTCACAGCATCAGACTGTTGCTATGGTAACAAAACAATCTATGAATATTGTTGTTTGAACTTTTACAAAGTAAACTTGCCAGCTCCTTAAAGTCTTACATTTAAATGTTAAACAATTTAAAATATTTTAATTTATGTTGAAAAAAGTTGCAAATAATTGATATTCATTTTAATTTTGATTTGTTGTTTTTAAGACTAGTTGTGGGTTTAAATATCGTTTCACCGTCAATGTTTTCCTGTAACATATAATTACCCAGTAATATTTTTACATTTCCTGTCAACTTAACATCTTTAGTAGAAAAACCCGGCGGACGCCTCGGCGCCCCGACCGCCGGGCTGAGCAGGTTTACTGGGGAAAATCCTTCACATCCATAATAAATAAAAGTGTCTGTGCTGTTCTGATGATCTGCTGGTTTGTAAAGTTCTTGCCTGACATCAGATGGAGCTGAGCTGTGAAGCCAAACATCAACAACTTTACACAAACAGCTTGTTGCTCCCAATCGGGTTTTTTCATGCATGCTGACACATAAGCAGATATTTCCTTCAACATTTTAATAAACTGAGCAGAAATCAGCCTCAGCATGTGAGCAGCGTGTTCTGATGGCTGTTATTGCTGCTTTTCCTGTGTGGCTGACTGCAGATGTTCAATGTTTCGATAAACTGCTTCTCACTTTCGGAGGGCAGAGACGGTGATTATAGTTCAGAACCCGACCTCAGTCTGACCCAGAATGTTTCAGGTTGAAGTAAATATGATGATGAACTATTTTACATGTGAACCAAAGTCTCTGAGAGATGAAAGGTCACTGATGCAAAAGATAAAAACTGATGAGAGGGATTACCGTAAATACCGGAATAGATTCCTTTTGTGTTTAATTAGATGTGATGTTTATCAATACAGTAAAAACTGATTAACATAACAGATTATTTTACACATTCAACCAATAATAAACAAAATTCAATATTTAGCTTTATTATGCTAAATTATGAACAAAGTTAACCTAAATTAACAAAGGTAATCAAAGTTCAGTTAAACTAAGATAGGAAATGCTAGTAATAGGTATGATCTGTTAAACTAAGCTAAGGTAGGCTAATAGTCATTAATTTAAGTCAATTTAACTTAGATATTCTAACCTACGTTGTAATACACCAAGATAAGCTTTAAAACGCTAAGAACAATTAAACTAACTAAACTAAAATATCTAAAAAAATGTATCAAGTAAAACTCAATGAGAGACGAGATGTAATTCTGAAGAGCGACTCGTTTAAGGATTAAATTAATTTTAATATACTTTAGGTAGAAGGCAGAGGAAACGGTAAACAAAGCTAAAATGAAATAAGATAAACATAAGATAACTAACTGAAACTAAACTTAGCAAAGACAAGCTAATATTAGCTAAATGGGTCAAGGTTAGCTGGTCCATGGAAATTTAATCTGAAATAATTTAGAGCATTCCGACATTAACATGAGCTTAGTTAAACTAAACCAACAATAAATCTGAACTAAACCAAACTCAGCTAAAAACCAAGAATAAAACGGTAAGGATAAAATAATGTGAGCTATGCTGAGATATTAATCACCTTGTTGGTGCTAAAAGCATTTATTCTACCTTCTCTTTAGTTTATTTAAGAACAACTAAAGTCGTCTGCAAACACTTAGAAAGCAGAAAGATCCTGTTTGTATCCAGAGATGTAGTTCAGCCGTTCATTCTTTATATTCCAGTGGTTCATAGCTCATTTCAGTTTACTGCTAACCGATGAATGTTTTCTATGTAAAGAAACCCAGCTGTCTGTGCACCAGTCCCTCATCCTGCTCTGTCCTCTCTGGTTCTGATAAATCCAGTCCAGACTTTGTTTGGTGAGTCACTTTGAAGGAATCGGTCCAGACTCTCCTCCCAGAGACGATGAATACCAGTAACTCCACCGAATGTGAACCAGTTCACAAATCGGCCAACACCTTCTTCATGGTGATCTACAGTCTGATTTTTCTGGTGAGTGTTTGGTTGGAGCTTCATCGTTCGTTGTTGACGCTGCAGTGTGACTCGGTTCCTGTCGTCCTCAGGTGGGTTTGGTCCTGAACGGATTCACGCTGCGGGTTTATTTCTGCGTGTCGCAGCGCCGGGCGTCCAGCAGCGTCACCATCTTCCTGAAGAACCTGGCGGCCTCCGACTTCCTCATCAGCCTCTGCCTCCCGCTGCGCATCATAAACTTCGCCACCGACTCCACCTTCATCCGACAGGTCTACTGCAACTTCGGCGCCTCCGCCTTTTACCTCAACATGTACGCCAGCATCCTGTTCATGGGCTACATCGCCGCCAACAGGTAGGCCTGAGCTATCAGCAGCTTACACAGCATCGACCAGAAACAACCAACTGGAAGCATCCCAGATTATTTTAAGGCCATTCCAACACATTACAAGAAGAAAGCAACCCAAAGATTCATTCATTCATTCATTCATTCATTTGCATATTATCTGCCAAAGTTATACAGAAACAGAATGAAACACTATTTATGTCTTGGATTATATAGAGATTATATTCTGTAAAGGGATAAAAACTGTGACGTTCTTCATCTGACAGATGACAAATTATGCATTCTAGAAATGCAGAAATAGATTTAAAATCAGAACAACCTGAAGTTCTCCGGGGTTTTCTGCTGCTGGTGAAACACCTTTATTCTCAGTTTTTATCCTTTTCTTCTGCTTTTCCTTTCAGAACTTCACTTTGTTAGTTTCCTTCTTGCTGCAGAATCTGGGACCTTTACTCAGCAGTTTGAAGCCCATAATGACGCAGCATGTTTTACAAGAAATCTGATTTATTTTTTATTTTAAGTAGAAAGTCTCCAAAGGAAAGCAACAGGAAGCTGGAATCCTCTGCAGAGTCTTGGGTTAAATTAGCTGCATTAATAAATAAGTTACTTAGGGGAAGCTAAGTGTGCTACTGGGCCAGTGTTATGCATATAGTATCATTTTATAGCACAAACACCTATGTTACCTTCTGCTGTAATAAAAATGTTGTATACATCAGCTCAGAGGAGGAGCTGTGCCTGGAAGGCGGGGCTAAGTCCACCCAGGCATTTTGCAGCTGAATGGTTGCCATGGAGACTAAAGGATTTCTCAAGCATGAAATAATCAAAGCAAGACTCCAAGTTTGATTTAGATGAGGGAAAAACATCATAAAGACCATGAGGTGTATATAAGCAGAAATGTTCCCACCACTGCAGCTGCAGATCAGATTAGAAAGGAAACACTGGATGTTGTATTAGTAGAAAACTAAAATCAGTTGATAAAATCCGGAAAAGTTAAGACTATACATAATAAAAACAATAATAAAATCTAGAATAATAAGGAACAATATTCTTACTATTAGCAACCAAAACAAAAATAAAATAGTCGAATCTGAATAGATAATACAAACGTCACTAAATTGAAAAATAAAATACTATACAGTGAGATATAAACAAGCTAGAGGGAATTTTGCTTCCAGACCATCTGACCTCTGACCTCTGGCCTTTCAGGAAGCCTCATCATCTGGTTTAGTTCTAATCCGAAATGCGAAGCAGCCGAGGTGATGGGAAAGTTTCTGTATATGAACATGAATTAGAGCTGATTGCTGATGAGTGACAGCAAAGAGCAGCAACCAGAACCAGAACACGGGTTCACCCGGAACCAGAACCGGAACACGGGTTCACCCGGAACCGGAACACGGGCCACGTTCACCCGGAACCAGAACCGGAACACGGGTTCACCCGGAACCGGAACACGGGTTCACCCGACGGGTCGCTGCGAGTTTTACTGCTCCGCGCCACTTCCTGTCATTTATTGATGCATCTGGATCTAAACAAAGGAGAGTTTGTGCATCAAGTGCTCTGATGTTGAACTGTGAATAGTGCATGTATACTGACAGCAGCGCACACTGAACTGCAAATAAAACAGGTTATTAAATAACCTATTCAATCTTCTCTGAACTGCAAAAAAGAAAGAAGATAAAGTTTTAAGAAGTATTTTGTTACGTGACTTGTCAGTATAAAACAACTTTAACGCTCCAGGCCAATAAAATCTGAAGAAATGAATCAAAAACAACCAATAGGAGCCAGGGGGAGGGTCTTAATGCTGTCACTCATCCCTGTGGATGCGCTGCTAAATGTGCTGCTGGTGGAGAAACAGCTTGTCGTTCCAGGAAAACCGTTTATCCACCGTCATCGGTGGCTATGCTAACTAGTCTTAGCATTCATGACGGGATCTGCAGACGAGGAAAAGCTGTAGCAGAAGAGAGCAAAGGATGAGCAGCACTACATGGAGAGGTGATTAACAGCGCTAAGACCCTCCTCCCGGCTCTGACTGGTTGCTTTTATCATTGTGAGAAGGCAGAAGAGCTGGATTTTTTCACACGTTATTGTCTCATATCAAGCTGTCACGACTGTACACAGATTGCTACAGTCGTATTAAACTTTCAACAAATATGTAAAAACTATATTTTATATAAAAGTTGCATAAAGCAGCTTTAACAGGACTGAAAGAACATAAACAGAAATGCTGAAATAAAACTGTACAACCAGCAACAGCTCTAAAAGACAAGATGGGTTAGCATTGTTACCTTAACGATGCTAATGATGCTAATGATGCTAACGTTATTGGCATCGTTAGCTTAGCGTGGTTCATACATGGTAAATAATCTGTTTCAGACATTAACTACCTGAATCCTGAATCTTTACTCGTCTAAACTCGTCTTCTCCCTCCGGCCTCCACATGTCCTCTTGTTTGGACATAAACAACGATGTTTCCCACTTCCTGGAACTTTAGAGCTCAGTATAAAGGAGCAGCTCCACCTGCTGACCAAAACAACAACTACAGCAAGTGGTGACATAAAAGCAAGATAGAATTCATTAAATACTCTTCTTTTCTCAGGCATGAATTTTTACACCTGCTTCCATGTTTTATAATCATCAACTGATCGTCTGGAAATGAAATGTAAATTCTTGGAAGCTTCCCCCATGTGGTTGGATTATTGCTAGCTGAATAAATCATGCAGTAAGAGGTGAAATCAGTTTCAGGGTCGACTGGCCTCCTGGGGCCAAAGTGTCTGGAAAACATAAGCTGTTGTCATTTTGGGGTGTTTGAGTGGCGGTTTGTAGCGGAGCTGCAGTCTGTGTGCGTTAGCTCTGGAGCTGGAGGAGCAGAAAAGGTTTTGACGGATCCAAACATTCCTCAGATACCTAACGGCATGCTGCGGCTTTCAAACAAATTAACATCCAACAATACAATCCAGAGGTCTTGTCTTGCTGTTCACTAAAGTTCTTTCTTCTGATTCTCTCGGAAAATGCTGAGGATCATATTTGTTAAATGAATTAATTACAGACTTTGTGAAATGTCTTGCCTCTTTTTAAAAATGACTGTAAGCAAATCTGATCAGATCTAATCAATAAGCTGTTTGGCATTATTCCGGCCCACTGTCTCTATAAATGAGACGCCATTTAAAGGGAAGTTAACAGATTTCCAATGACAGAAGATTTTAATCAACAAAACACAAATGTCTCTACGTTTTATGGTTCAAACACTGTAAAATGTTTAGATTTTGTCCTTTCAAAGCAGGATTTAACTGGATAATAGTAACCGTTTGTTATTTATCAACAACAATACAGTTTATGAATAATTCAGCAATGAAATATGGAAGCAGGTTATAAATGTGAGAGGATGGGCAGATTTATAAGGTACCAACATTATTTCCGTCTGGGACCAATAAAACAACCGGAGGCTCGTCGTCTGTCTGCAGACAGGCTGACATGTCCAAGCTGGCCCAGCATGAAAACAGAAAACAAGATGAGGAGCCTGCAGTGAAAACAGCATGAAGTCCTCCAGTCACTATCTGCTGACTTTAGATTGCTCATGTTGACAACTTCGTTCCAACTTTTATTTCCACTATTCCTGTGTTGATGATCTTTAGTGTTACTTTTCCCTCAGTGTCCCTCTGTCCAACCTCAGTCCTCCTGTCTTCCACCCACCAGCATCTAGTAATCAAGTCCCCCAGAAATTTACTCCTCAGTTTCTGGCTGTTTTACCCTCCTGACGGTCCGGTCGACCCGGTTCTACTGGAACCAAACATCTGCTCCACCTCCAGCTGCTGTGGTTCTGAGTCAAACCAACCTGTTCCCCTCCTGGCCTGTGGGGGCGCTGCACCAAGAACCACTGAAGGAAACGACACTAAACCTCTGAAGACACTGAGAGCAACTTCCTTCTTCACCAGATGGAAACAAGATGGAGGATCAGATTTTAGTGTTAGAGGATTTCTGCTGACCAACACAGAATTCAACCCAAAGGAAAACTTTGTTACTATAAACAGATTCACAGCAGTTCAAAAGATGATCATTTTCCTCCTCACGGCGTGTTTCTGCCTCTTCATCCTCGTTAGCCGACACGGCGGTTTGAGGATCTGAGCCAGCAGGAAGTCGGGTGGATTCCCTGCTGGCCTCTTCATTCATGGACTGAGGAAAATGATGAAGATGAAATATGTATCTGAGCAGTTATTGTCTCTAATTTGATCTGTCCCTTTAAGCTCAGCGGTTTGGGAGCTACCATTTGACAAAAAGCAGCTGTGAAAGCTCACAGTTGGTTGAGTTCACTCCAGAAACGCACTTCTGCTGTAGGCGCAGTGGCAAGGAGCCAGGTTACAGACAGGAAAAGCATCAGTGGAGGATGCTGCCAAACCTGAAAAGCTCCCTGTCTCTATGACAGACGGAGGATATAACTGATAATGGGTGATATAACATTTGACCTAGTTGATAATTTAGCAAAAATTAAGCTACTGCACTTTGAATAAAATTCTGTTTCTGTTCTGGAGCAAACATCCAGAAAACTGCAAAACTGTTGGAACACTGAGATCCTTTAAACCAAGTAACAGTAGGTAATCAATAACTGCAGCATTGATTACTATGATCTGGATTATAACTTTTCATGTTCTGGCTTGTTGGATCAACGTCAGGCAGAAAATATTTTTTAGTATTTTTAATGTTAAAATGTTAAGTTAAATTGTTGCTTACATAATCACACAGTGAAAAGTTTTGGTTTTACTCCAGAGAGATTTTTAAAAATTATTATGATTTATATTTTCTAAAGCTTTAGATGGGAAAGGGGCGGGACTTGGTCATGAAACTCCCTCAGTGTTATTGTAACGCTGCGTTTTCAGCTCAGACTGAGTCTTTATTGGTCTTGACTTGTTTAAGCTGTGAGATCAATCAGGCTGTGATTTATGAAGCCGACAGCCTGAACAGCAGGAATAACAGACAGCAAACCCAACAGACCCACAGCTTCACTGGGACACTTTCAGTTCCCTGTTTACACAAGTTCATTGTATATCTGATTGTTGCCAGGGCAACAAGATCACTGCTATGTAAATAACAACAAGAAAATATTCAAACGGAGCCGGGACACGTCTGAGCCCGACGGCCGGTTGGACCTGTTTACTTCCTGTTTCTTGTGGGCGTGGCCTGCCTCCCTCCAGCGCTATCGGAGCATCTGGTGATACATTTGCACATTTTAGCATGTAACTGTGTGGTCAGAGTCTGAGATGCCACAGATCAGATACCAGGTCTTTAAGTGAGATTCACACGCTGAAAGTCGAGAAGAAGGTTTCAGGATGTGGCTTCGCGAACGCAGATAAAGCTTCATGCTAACTTCCTGCAGTTTGCTGTTCAGCTGAAACGTTTGTTTGGTCTGAAGACTCAGAGCTGTGGTAAGAAATGGCTGCATGCACTGAGCCTGGTTCTGGTTCTGCTGGACCAGAACCCAGCAGAACCAGGTCCAGCTGCCTGTTTTTCCTCTCTGCTGTTGCCATATGCATGAGGGGCTGTCAGTCAGTCGGTCGGTCAGTCAGTCAGTCAGTCAGTCAGTCGGTCGGTCGGTCGGTCGGTCAGTCAGTCAGTCAGTCAGTCAGTCAGTCAGTCAGTCAGTCAGTCAGTCAGTCACATGCTGCTCCATGCTCTGCTGGGTTTCCTATAGAAACTCTTAAACTAATTTGAATAACTAGGATCAATGGAAAGTTTTTTTAAGTGCTTCTGGCTTCCTGGAGGTTTTTCTTTTCCACTCATTATCAGGCCTGTTTTTGTTTGAAACATTCAGGAACATGAAGCCTCCTAATCTCAGTTTACTCAAAACATAAAGAAGTGAATTTAATATTGAACCAAGACGCTTTGCTACTCTCACCTTCCTACACGGCGACTTGTTCACATTTTTAAAAACGGAGAGGTTACACTGTAACAGAAAAATGTCTAAAGCTGTTAGCTCAGACTCAGTCCACCCAGCTGTGAATCTGGCTTTTCCTCAACATGAATCCAAGTGGTTATAATAATCTGTTTCTGCTGATATCTATGCACAGTTTTATCTCTACAGCTGCTTTCAAACTCGGCCTGTGAAATTACCCGAGTTGAACTATGGATAGATTTAGCTCTTGTTGCCTGTTTCAGATCGTATTTTACGTCTTTTCTTTCCTTTTTTATCTCCATCTTGAGACCTTTTGACTTTGCTGCTGGAACCTTTAGGGCCTGAGAGTATTTTACATTCAGAGTCTGAAACGTTTCATCTGCAGAACTGAACAATCTGGACTTGGAGAAGTGGTAAATGTACGGTTGAGGCGGCGTAGGTTTCGGTTTTGGAGGTTGTGATTAAACTTTGATGCTATGTGTCGTTTTATATCTGTCCAGCTGTCTGTCTTCTCCCACTTCTCACCTGAAACCAGGTGGTGGAGACTAATCCTCCTTCAGCTGGTGTAAGGGTTTCCAAATGTGAGATATAATCTCCCACCTTATGATTCTGCCTGGAGCGTCTTGTCGGTACGACAGCTTCAGGAACGAGTCCAGATAGCATCTAGGATCAGCAGCTCCTTTATTTTCTGTTTCTACTCTACTGCCCTCTAGTGGAATTACAACACAAATATAATTCATTTGCTCCAAACTTAAGAAGAACCTTAAAGATGGATTTTCATATAAATTACTGTTTATTTGTTTAGTTATTTTTTGTCATTGATGTAATTCTTAGGCCGGTTTTTATCTCTTATCTTTTCCTTGTCTAATTTTTTAAAGTTTCCTGCTGCTTCATCTGCTAGTTTCACATAAAACTACTTTGAATAGTTTTTGTAGATAAAATGTAGTTTAAACCAGAAGGTGAGTCGGTCTGCAGAGTCACTGTTTCTGTTTTCATTAAACTGCCAGCTGGTTTTTGTCCTAAACAACCATAAAAACCCCATTAAACAGTGACAATGATTTAACTATACTCAGTCGAAGCGTCTGTTGAGGGAAACTTCACATCCTGAATATATCAGCCTAGTTTTTACCCAAACGAATCAGCTGGAATCAGTTTTACTGGGTTTTCCTTTATGACGGCTCTTTTTCCTGCAGGTACATGAAGATCGTTCATCCTTTGGGAAATCACTTCATCCACAAGGCTCAAGCCGCTTACATCATCTCCATGTTGACGTGGGGTTTGCTCCTGTCGATGACCAGCACCTACGTGATCCTCTCCCTCCTCACCCAGGAGCATCAGGAGAATCTGCCCGGTAAGGTCAGCTGTGACGTCCTGCACAGCCATCAGCTCAGCCTGCTCTACAAGGTCATCCACGCCTGCTCTGCCGCCATCTTCGTGGCCGTCCTCATCAGCCTCATCTGGTTCTACTACAGCACCTCCCGCAGGCTGGCGCAGGCGCAGAAGAATCAGTCGATTTCCAGCGACTCCAAGAAGCTCGCCAAGTCCCGGCGGAACATGCTGGTTCTGGTCACGGTCTTCTGCATCTGCTTTGTCCCCTACCACCTGATTCGCCTTCCCTACGCCTTCATGAAGACGGTGGTCTGCTCCTGGAAAGTGTGGTTCTTCTACCTGAAGGAGCTGACCGTCCTGGTGTCGGTCCTCAACGTCTGCTTGGACCCTCTCATCTACTTCATCTTCTGCAAGGCGTTCCGGGCCCAGATGAGCATGAAGGGGGTCGTCAACGACACGGACAGCCGGACTCAGACGGACACCGTCGACAGGCGGAGCAGCGACGGATGGATGAACTCCCTCAGGAATCTCAGGAAGTTGTCCGTCGTCTCGCTGACCAAGCAAACCAGCGTCTTGTAGACTTCAGACGCTCCTGAGCCGATCTTTTACCAATGTCAGAAAATCCAGACTGAAAGTTCAAGAAAACCCTGTAAATCCGTCTTAGAGGAGTTTTTGAAGGAACCGAATCACCAACGGATCCTGAACCTGACATCAGTGGAGGGAAGTTGTTGATCTTCACCTTCAATAGTTGAACTTGAACATCTTCTTATGAACAGGAAAACAGTTCACAATATCCAGTGAAATAAGTTGCATCATATAATCTCATAAGCATCAAGGTCAACAAATGTTTGGGACTTTATTCAGTTATTTGACTGAAATCGACAGTAGAGTCATCCTGACTGTTTGGCTCATCTTAGTGTTGACCAATGATTTCCCAGAATCTTTCTAAACTTCAGCTTCAGGTGGTTCAGGTTCAAATGAAGCGAGTCTGAAAGTCAGTCCATTAGAGAGAGGTCTATGTTTCCTTCACTGTTTCATTTCTTTTTTTTAACTTTATTTTTTTAAAGAGATTTTTATACATGACAAAACGTAACATAAGAGAAAAAAAAAAGAATCATAAAAAACAAAAAAACCACACATGGACAATGAACATTATTCAGAACAGAAGTTGCCAAGGGAGGGGGACAGCAGTACATCACAAAACACTGAAACAGACAGATTATTGGGTCACATGGTACAAAACATGTTAATTTCCATGAAGAGTCAAACAGAGGGGAATTTTTATCCAGAAGGACCAAGACCAGCCATAACGCACAGCACTAATCCCCAATTACCACCCTGAGTAATAAGCTCATAATACTCAACTTACTTTCAAGTTCCTATATATTAACCATTTCAACCAATATTTTTGAATTTTGTTTTCCTGGAGTCTTATGGAGAATGTAAGCGTTTCCATTTCACAAATCTCTTCAACAGTGACCAGTCACAGTGTCGGAGGGCTCCTACCAGGCCACTTTCTTGTTACTGATTTCTTTCCAGCAATGAATAATATTTTTAGAAGGTACTTATCCTCAGTACTGAGTTCACTTGGTAAATTGCTTAGATATATAGTTTTAAAATCCTGCTCAATTTCAAAACCAACAATTCCCCTTATTTCTTTGGCTACCTTTAGCCAAAAGGAGTAAATTAATATTGCATAATTAATTAATATGAAAGTGATCAGCCATCACATTGTTACATTGTCTCCAACATGCCCAGATTCAGCTCTGCCAGTCTGAGAAAATGTTTGTTTGGGAGTTGTGAAAAACTTAACTATATTCTTCCATGAAAATTCCCTCCATTGTCCTGAGCTAGTGGTGGTAGAGTTCGTTTGGCAAATGTTCAGCCACTCATCCTCCGTCAGTTATTTTTGCTTCCTTTTCACAAATATTTTTAATATATAGTGTAGATATTCTGTTATTATTTTCTAAGCACACATATATTCTGGACAGCCTCTTCTTATAAGATTTACCTTTATAAGCATCGATAAAATATTAATGATGTCCTGATCATTTTTTTCTAGTATTTTAATGTTCTTATTAAAATGGTGCCTGAGCTGTAAGTATCTGAAAAAGTCTTGTTTGTCAAGATCAAATTTTTCCTGTTGGAAACTTTCCAGATCAGTTCCAGAAGAAATCACGCAGTATGATGTAACACCTTTTCTGGTTAGTTGATTGAATCTTGACTCAAGCTGTGCAGGTAGAAAGTCCCTATCGTGCTCAATCCATCTCAGTAACCTAGTTTTCCTCTCTAAAAGTGGGTCTCGAAACTCTCTAAACCAGATGTTGAGAGGGACTTTTGTGGAAACACACAACTCATCAGCATATCTAGTCTTGAGGAGTTTGTCCCCCAGCAGAGCCTGCAGAGTCAATTTGACTTAGTTCTAGTTCTTTCCATTTCGCCTCATGTCCCTCTTCACACCAATGAACCGCAAGTTGCAGTTGAGTTGCTTTGTAAGAACTTTCCAAACATGTGAGTGACATTCCCCCTTTATCTCTTGGTAATTGTAACGTTTTGTAGCGTACCCTTGGTTTCTTGTTCTGCCATATAAACCTGGAGATGATCCGGTTCCACTCGTTAAACTGCTTGGTAGGAATTTCTATTGATAGAGATTGAAAAAGGAACAACAGTTGAGGTAGGATGATCATTTTTATGATTTCTATTCGGTTGTACAAATCGAGTGTCAGGGGGGCCCATTATTACCTGGGGGCCCAGGTTATTTTTTAACTTTATTAGTCATAGTACCATAATTTGCTTTGTATATTTTGTTTAAATTCTTCATCGTTTCATTTCTGCACATTTTTAAGTATCACAGCAGAAAAGTTGGTTGGACCAACAAAATCCAAAATCCTCAATTTCCCAACTTAATTTTTATGCTTGTTGATGTGGTTTTTGAGTTAATGTTCTAGAGGGGAGATGGAAACACATTTGCAGAATAAGGTTTAGTTTTCCCATCCACTGGTCTGGTGTGTTTTACCAGAAACACAAAACTCAGGAATATTTCAAAGTCCTCCTGCTTGGAGGGGAAGACTCTTCATTTATCTGAGATGTGTGGTCCATGTTAGCTAGCGACCCCTACTTCCTGTTTATTACGGCCAGTAGATGGGAGACTCTCACTGACCGACCCTGTTCTACGATGTGAACACAGAGACCAGTGAATGTGACATGCAGGCTAGTTAGCTTAGCTTCAAGTTGATGTGAATTATGTGCAGAAACACAACATCTGAGCCAAAGAGAAAAGCTGTTGATTTACCGATCCGTCTGCGTTCTGACCCTCAGTGACGGTCATGAAACCTGGATCACGACCGGAGGAGCTAGTAGTTGACGTTACATGGATGTGTGTGGTGAAGTCGCTGCTTCTCCACTAAAATAACAGTTTTTCATAACAAGCTCATCATCTGCACGGCTGGTTTCATCAAACATCTCTTTGTTACATCGTTGGCGTTTTTCTGAGTCTCTGCTGAGAAACAGAACCAGCTGGTTCTTTTCCAGGTCTCTGGTTTCTCCATGAAAATCTGTGGCTTCAGCAAAAACTGCTTTTCTGATGAAAGTCCTGAACAGGAACTGGACCAGAACTTCAAGAAAAACCTCCAGACGTGGTTCTGTTTACTTCCTGCAGTTACTTTCAGTTCCTGAGGAGAAGCTCCAGTTGTGGACGTAACAGTTCAAACCTCCTCATCTCTTTAATAATCTCCCAATAATCTCCCAAATAATCTCCCAATAATCCCATTTTCCAGAGTTTTAGTTGCACTGGTTCCTTTAAATGTGAACAGTTCTTGACAATGGGTCAAAGTTCACGTCTGATTGGTCGACTGAACAGGAGTGAACGCTGGGGAAAAGTATTTATGCTCTTATTGTTTTCTTCTGCTCTTGCATTAAATAAATGTCAGATTATCAGATTATTGTTAATCTCAAATAAAGATAACCTGAGAAAACATAAAAAGCTTTTTTCAAATTATGATTTCTGTAATTAAGAGGGTTAATTTCTGGAAATATTCATATCTGTGTGCAATATGTTATATTTATCTATACTTAGTCTGTTTATCAGGAATACTTTGATGGGATTTTATTCAAAAGGTTTTTGTGTTTCCATCACTTTGATTGTTAATAAAAACTTAAACTTTTATCACATTGTGGAAGATGGAGTTCAGTTTCATTCATTCATCATTTCAGTTGAAGGTCATGACAGAAGATGCAGAACCAAACCGTTTATTACAGCAGAAAACCCAAAGTTACAGAACAGAGAATGAAGATGAAACAACAGGAAGAGGCTGTGCTGGATGGTGATTGGTTGGTGGATCACAGGTGAAGTTTAGAGCAAAAAGCACCGAGGACCCCTAGCGACCATGAGTGGAACAGCAGGACAACAAATTTTCTGCTCATTCATTGAAACGCATATTAATCAGTTTCTGATAAATATGACGTCATCATCCAAACATCTCCTCTGGGACATTTAAGAGAATCAAACTGAAACTAAATGTTTATCATCAGGGAAAACCTCACAGTGTGTGTGTGTGTGTGGGGGTGTGTGTGTGTGTGTGTGGGGTGTGTGTGTGTGTGTGTGTGTGTGGGGTGTGTGTGGGTGTGTGTGTGTGTGTGTGTGTGCGTGTTAGGAGGCAGGGTCTGTGGTCACACTGACGACAGCAGTTCTCTCTCATACAGGAAAACACCTTCCACCGTTGGCTCAATCTGCAGCAGCGCACCGAACCCAACGCACCTGCGGAGCCCAGCAGAACCGGGCCGCGATCCCAGGGGCCCAACGTGTGGTCTGCGAGCCAGAGACGGTACGGAACAGCAGGTAAAGAAGGTCTAAGTTTCTCTGCTGTGATCAGAAATAGATCGGATGTTAAAACGAGGCTCGGAGTCTAACAGGGGCAGTTTGTTCTGAGAGATGTCTCACTCTGCTGATTATTTGAACATGTTTCTGAAGGTTAATTTCCATATGCAAATAAATGCAAAAGTTTTGAACCTTGTCTGAAAGACACGGCAGAGGAACCAGGAAGGTCCAGGAAGAGGAAACATTCAACCAATCAGATCACTGAACCAGTTCAGGAGTTCACTGGTTGTTTCATCAAACTGGACTTCAGCTCACTGACTGGAAGTCAATGATGTGTTACTGGGAAATTGAGCATAAATTAGGAGGTGTGTGAAGATGTGTTTGTACAGAGAGAAGTGATGAAGAGATAAAAACATCTAAATGAAGGAATATGCAGAGCAACCTGCAGAGGGATGAAGATAAAGCCGTCGTCTCACCTGCAGCAGCTATCTTGTCCTCATTTCTGTGTTTATGGTAATTCTGGCTCATTTTTAGCATCAGTCTGTGGCTGAAGCAGAACCTCTGCTGGTTTTAACCTGAAGTGTCGCAACTGTGAAGCTCATTTTGTCTCTTTGAGGGAGTTTTAATGAAACTTTAATCTGGAGAGTTTCAGATTTAGAAAACTTCCTGCACTTCCTTCCAGTCTGACTGAAGACGTTTCTGAGAGAAACTGTCATTTTGATCTGTTGAGTCTAAATCTGTTTCTGTCGAGTTGATTCGTCACCTCAGATCATTCGCTTGTTTTTAGCTAAATTTCCCCGTCTGACACACGTCAGGCAGCCGACGGCTTCCTGACATGAAAGGCCATGTGGTTCCGTCTGAGCGAGTGGGACAGTGATGACAAATTGGGCAGAATGAGTGTTTTTCAGCTGAGTTCTGCTGCTGTGACCTTTAACCCACGGCTGTCTGGAACGCGTCACTGGTGGAAAATCGCTGATCGTTGTATTTCAGCGGCCATATTTAAATATTTTTTACAGAACGTAAGGAGGAGACGCTCAGTTTCACCTCGACGTGCCGAAAAGCTCGTCTGAGACCACAGAGGCTCCATCTGCATCCTGTCAGACTCTCAGCTCACTTCTGAAATCTGCTTGGTTTTCACACCTTCATCATCTGCAGGGCCAACAAAAGGATTTTTATCTTTCATTGCCTTTTAAAATCAATCATGATCAACTCTGATGTCAAAGTGAAAACTGTTTTGACAATTAAATAAAACATGTAGTATAAGATAAGTGATTTCATGAATATGTACTGCAGACATAAACTTCATTTTGTTCCACCATGCAGTTTCTTCCCGCGTGCCTTTGGGCAAACTCTTCAGCCTTGATCCAGCAGTGCTGAGCACACTTCCTCTACTAGCAAACCTCATTTTTAGCTCAACACTTTAATGCTTTTGTTAACCTTGAAAACGTTTGGTCCACTTAGTTTCCCTTAAATTCACTTTTCAAGATCAATTCTAATTTTCTTGGCTGTTTTGTAAATTTTCAGTGGAATAAAGTTTGAAGTTTTGGTTCTCAACTGTTGAAAATACTTCAACTAATAAACTTTTATTTGACCAAATATCTTTATATCAAACAAATAACATACCTGGACAAAATTAGACAGACAGTAGAAACATAATATCCTGAAACATGTATCATAAACATGTAAAGCAAATAAATGTCAAAATTAAATTGATGCTTGAGGGTTGCAGTCTTTCAACAGCATTTATAATTTGAACTGATCGTAGCGCTTCAACACCAGCTTCTGCTAAATACCATGTTGGCATAGCACTTTAGCATTAGCTCTAGCTAAATACTTGTGATTTAGGGTTAGCACAACGTATCACTGCACTCACCGAGAGACTACTAGCACTGATTGACTGGACCTCTGGACTATTTTGTCACCTTGACATTTTTTAAAAATCTTTTTCTTAAAAAGCCACATTTTGGTGACAATGACTGATTTGTAAAGGCAATAAAAAAGGTAAAACATGTAAGGTTGAGAAGACTTTATCCAGACGCTGTAAACACCTTCATTTCCCCGCAGCGTTTGACCTGATTTACCTTCAGAAAGTGGAAGTCTGAGGTTTGCAGAGGTGTGAAATCAAGCGGCTGATTCTGCTGTGAACTGAGTTTGTCAGGTTGCTTCGGATCAACTCTTCAGTCAGCAACTCTGAACATGTTGTTAGGCTCAATCTGCAACGGCCATCTGGTGGTTTAGGCAGAAGAAGCTGCAAAGCCTTCAGGAGGATTATGACCATGAAGAACATTGGCAGCAGAACGCCTCCATCACTCAGGAACAGGGCGAACAAACTGTTAGAGGGGGCGGCCATTACTGCTGATGACACCATTAATTATTGGAAACCCTGACCAACCAACCCGTCAGGTTTCAGGAAGTGCTTGTATCATCTGGAGGCTGCAGTCTTCCTGTTAGTGGAACCAGTTTCATCAGCTCTGTAATCAGAGTCACCTCAGCAGAACCAAAGGATTAGATCCGCTGCTGTTGATCCAATTAATGATCCAGCAGAACCAACATCAGGCTGGATTTAATTCACTTTATTCATTTAGAGATGATTCACCACAAACCTCAGATTAGATTTATACCCAGATCTATGTAATCAGTGGTTGATAGTAAGTTATTCCAGCCGCTTCCATTCAGTTGTTAACGGTTGTTGATGTGGCGTCATCAAGCCTTCATCATCTGTAAATGTGTAAGAGCTGTGATCTCTTCCAGCAGAAAGTGAAGCTGCATGTAGCTGAGCAGAAGAAGACCGACCTACAATCATGACGGTAAGCAGCCAACAAACCCACAGGACGTCTGCTTCCTCTTCCTCTTTGTGTGTTGAAGCAAACAGGAACCTGTGTGTTCTAGAGTCAGATGGAGCTGATCACGGAGCTCCCCTCCTCCAACATCACCTCTACAGAAGGACCATGCATCGTCAACGACCAGATGAGCCCCTTCATCATCCTCTACATCCTCATCTTCATCGTGGGCCTGCCAGGGAGCCTGCTGTCCGTCTGGGGGTTCATTCAAAGCCGCAGGTCTCAGGTGGGACAGCAGACCTCGTCTTGAAGCTGTGATTTCCATTTCTCTCAGTGATATTTCTGCTGTGTCTCTATAAACACTGATCACCAACTAGAACCAGTTTGACAGATTTTATCGATCACAATGGACAAATATTTGATCAGTAATCAGAAATATGATAATTTTGTGTTATGGTTCTGAGACCAAAGCCTTCCTGGAAGGTCCTCAGAAGATTGTTCCAGAAGTCTTGATGATTATCAAGATGTTTTCTGGTAAATGTGGGATCAGCTTTGATTTCTTCTGGGTCAGTAGTGGTTCTGGTCTTGGACCTCCCACATGGAGGCCATTTTTCTCTGCTTCTTATTTGACAGTCCAGCTAGAATGTCCTGCGACCGTTTGCACTGTTAACCTTATCGGTTTGCTGTCACACACAAAAAGAGTTAGATGTGAACACAGTTTCACGCCGAGCAGTTTACTGTGCGACACAGTATGCAATCGTGAAGATGTACCTTTGCCCAGATGTGTCCGGCGGACGTCCGCTTTGAGCACGCGTGGACCTCCACGGAGTGAAGTACCTGGAAGTAAACCATGGTTGCTTATGGAGGAATGAAGTAGTTGAGTGTTTCATAGATCCCTGGCTTACTCTCTGGTATAATTTGACTTAATTTGATGTTTGACATTCTGGATGTCTTGGTTGTGTCTCAGCAGAAGCAAAGCAACTACGTCTACCTGGTCAACCTGCTTGTGGCCGACATCCTGCTGCTCTTTGCCCTCCCATTTAAGATCCTTAAGGATCTGGGGGCAGCATCATGGAAGCTCATGGTGTTCCACTGCCAGGCCAGCGGCGTCATCATATACATCAGCCTTTATGCATCCATTGCCTTCCTTGCCTTCATCATCGTAGACCGCTACCTGAAGGTAGAGCAGGACATTCAATGAGGACCATCTGTGTCTATGACTGTGGTATCATGACTCTGTTCTGTTGCAGGACCACCACACGGCGCGCTCTCTGCGGCTGCAGGAGTCCGGCTTCGCCTGGCTGTTATCGATGGTGGTCTGGACCTTGCTGCTGCTCATCATGGTGCCCAATATGGCGCTTCCCACAAAGGAGAACAAGGTAGCACAACTTCTACTGATATCAGTGGGATGATAGAAGTGAGATCTTTCTTCAGCAGAGAAGTCTGTTTTAAGTTTGACTCGTTTGGGACCTTATCGCCTGCAACGCTAGCAAAGTTTTCTGGGTCTGACTTTGGTCTGATAACAACAGACCAAACAAATTTCCACCCTGACCATGGAAGAAGTGAAACACCAGGTGTTTTCAATGGGAGAGGAACTCCAGCTCAGTAAATCGTGACATAAAAAGGTTTTGGCCTAGGAAGTGATAGTTGTGCTTTAGCAATGCAGTGGACAGTCTGGGTGGATGAGGATCTAGTCAGGAAGTGAAAGGAGACTGACCAGGTCAGGGAGAACCTCCTCATCACTGCTGCTGAATGCCAGCTCCTCAGCTGCAGGCCTCCAGGGGTGGAGGAGATTCATTACAAGTTCCTCAATGCTACAGATGTTTTCTGTGCAGATGTTCAGGGCAAGAAGTGACTAAAACACCTGAATAAGTCCCCCAACCATTTCCATTCTCAAGTGATACTCTAGTGCTGGTCAGTAAAAACTGGACTAACTCTCAGTAATTGCAGGGTATTTGTGGGTCACCAGCCTGTAGGTTTAAGTGACTGGGAGAGGTAGCACTACGGTAATATATATGGGTCAGCTTGAGGGCTGTGTGGTCGCTGTTAAACAGAAGGTTGACCTTTGGTTTCAAATCCAGGGACAAATTTCTCAGCCAAGTAGCAGAGAACCTCAATGAGGTTTGAGGTTCCATCGCAATGCCTTGTGGATAATCTGGTTCCTAATGGAGGCGAGATCTGCAGCTGAGTGTGAGGTAAATGATGAAGACAAGTTCAAGTCTGGGCTTTGAAATGACCTTTCCCTGCAGACAGCTGAGGTGTTTGGGTATTTGATAAGGGGGTCTTCTGTTTTATGTCGTTTCCACTAAGTGGTGTGTCAAAACTCAGTGCGGTTTGGTACGCTATTTTATGGACCCGCATATTCAGGAGAGCATCTCCACCACCAGCTGGAGTCTCACTTGGCAGGCGGGGTTAAACCCAAATGCCAAGCCCTCCAGGTATGGAGGTTCTCTAGACCAGTGTTGGTCTCAGAACAACCAAAGTTCACTTCAACTGACCCAACATCTAAGTTTGTACATGGACCAGAATTTGCTTTTTTGTTCCACATTGGAGTCCAAGTGTGCATTCACACCTCCCAAAAGAACCAGACTTGCTAGGCAAGTGAACCAGAGTTCAATTAAAGCAGACTAAACAGGGCTGATGTGAATGGACCCAAAGATCCTTTAGATTTTCCATGGCCTCTAACTGAAAGTGTTTTTGCTTTCTCCGTTCAGGTGACAAAGTACCTCAGCTGTTCATCTTTGAAGGAGAAAATCAGCCTGCACTGGCACACTCTGACCGTGTTTCTCAACACGGCCCTCTTCCTCAACGCCTCTGCAGCCGTGCTCATCTCCAGCGCCCTGGCCCTCAAAAGACTCCTGCACAGTCACAGCGACCCCAAACTGTGGCTGGATTCCAGGAGGGTGGTGCTGAGTGTGACGGCTATGGCGCTGGCCTACACCCTCAGCTTCGTTCCCTACCATGTGGTGCGGACGCCGTACACTCTGGCCCAGGCTGAGGTCATCAAGAACTGCCAGACCAAGAGGCAGCTGTTTCTGGGGAAGGAGTCCACGCTGTTCCTGAGCCTGCTCCACGTCTGCCTCGACCCGCTTCTCTTCTTCAACCTGGACGCTGCGTTCAGAGAAACAGTCAGGAGGCTCCTTCGCCGCAGCAGAAACCAGGCCGTTGATGCAGAGGAGCAGGTTGTGCAGGAAGTGATGCTGCCAAAAGTTCGTGCAGAGGAGGATACTGCGGTTTGATCACAGGTCTACAAAGATGATGAACAACATTGCAGATGCTGCAGCAGATGTTCCAGAAACTGGATGTTTATGGGAATCCAAGAACAAAGACTGACATTTGGGGCATTGTGTAGCGCAGTGGTTAGCGCTGCAGTTCGTATTCAGACGCTTCGGACCTCAACATGGCCGTCTTGAGTTTCAGTCCTCACTTCCTTTGCTGCAAGTCTATCCACCATTTGCTGTCAGGTTACTGTTGGATGGATGATAGTAGTGCCAAAACTTATAAAAACAAAGAAAAACCATACTGGAATACTACCAGGACTTAACTGGTAATAAAGATGAAACTGTATTCATATTGTTTTTCTTGCACTGTCTGCATTGCCTTTGGAGCTGTCTCTTTATGACTTTATTCTCACTGTACTACAGTGAGAATGAATTTGGAGGAATGTTAAGTGATGCTTCCAGTCCACAGCATGGATTCACCCTCCAGATCAACATCACAACCCTGAGACCTGATTACACCCAAGCTGCTGAACAATTCAGGAGATTGTGAGACTGTTCAGTGAATTGTTCATAATTTAAGTGCAATCATTTCATTTCATTTTTTCTTATGTAGTTCCTGGAGCTGCAGTCAGTGGCTTCTGTCACTGTGAAGAAACAGTTACATGCATTCATCTGCTTGATGTGTGACGGCTTGATGAATATTAAACTAAATGAAATGCAAGTGAATGTCATAATTATTATTTTAATAACTGATGATTGGTTTGAACAAAATGATGGACAACACAAAACTCATCTGGTTTTAGGCGTTAAAAAGGAAATCAGACAGTTTGGTTGTTCAGTTCAGAATCTGTCGTGTTGTGCAGAAAGCAGCAGAGGGCAGCAGAGAGCAGCAGAGAACAGCAGAGACCAGCAGAGGGCAGCAGAGGGCAGCAGAGAACAGCAGAGAGCAGCAGAGACCAGTAGAGACCAGCAGAGGGCAGCAGAGGGCAGCAGAGACCAGCAGAGACCAGCAGAGGGCAGCAGAGAGCAGCAGAGAACAGCAGAGACCAGCAGAGGGCAGCAGAGACCAGCAGAGACCAGCAGAGGGCAGCAGAGAGCAGCAGAGAGCAGCAGAGACCAGTAGAGGGCAGCAGAGACCAGCAGAGGGCAGCAGAGGGCAGCAGAGGGCAGCAGAGAGCAGCAGAGGGCAGCAGAGGGCAGCAGAGAGCAGCAGAGAGCAGCAGAGAGCAGCAGAGACCAGCAGAGGGCAGCAGAGGGCAGCAGAGGGCAGCAGAGGGCAGCAGAGGGCAGCAGAGAGCAGCAGAGGGCAGCAGAGACCAGCACAGGGCAGCAGAGAGCAGCAGAGGGCAGCAGAGGGCAGCAGAGACCAGCAGAGGGCAGCAGAGACCAGCAGAGACCAGCACAGGGCAGCAGAGAGCAGCAGAGACCAGTAGAGGGCAGCAGAGGGCAGCAGAGAGCAGCAGAGGGCAGCAGAGAGCAGCAGAGAGCAGCAGAGACCAGTAGAGGGCAGCAGAGGGCAGCAGAGAGCAGCAGAGAGCAGCAGAGGGCAGCAGAGGGCAGCAGAGGGCAGCAGAGGGCAGCAGAGAGCAGCAGAGAGCAGCAGAGGGCAGCAGAGAGCAGCAGAGGGCAGCAGAGGGCAGCAGAGACCAGCAGAGGGCAGCAGAGACCAGCAGAGAGCAGCAGAGAACAGCAGAGAGCAGCAGAGGGCAGCAGAGGGCAGCAGAGAGCAGCAGAGGGCAGCAGAGAGCAGCAGAGAGCAGCAGAGAACAGCAGAGAGCAGCAGAGAACAGCAGAGAGCAGCAGAGGGCAGCAGAGGGCAGCAGAGAGCAGCAGAGGGCAGCAGAGAGCAGCAGAGAGCAGCAGAGAACAGCAGAGAGCAGCAGAGAACAGCAGAGAGCAGCAGAGGGCAGCAGAGGGCAGCAGAGAGCAGCAGAGGGCAGCAGAGAGCAGCAGAGAACAGCAGAGAGCAGCAGAGGGCAGCAGAGAGCAGCAGAGGGCAGCAGAGACCAGCAGAGACCAGCAGAGACCAGCAGAGGGCAGCAGAGACCAGCAGAGGGCAGCAGAGGGCAGGAGAGTTTCTGATGGACCTCTTTTATCCTTTTAGTGCTTATCAAGGTGAAACTAGAATATCCTGATTATGGACTTAACATCCGTTCTTTACTACCACTGTTAATCACAGCTTAATGCAGACGAGATGGAAGTTGATTATTTTAGTGATGGAAGTATCATGCTGGGGGTCAGAGAAGCAGGTCAAAGGTCATGGTTGATGGCGTTAAATCCAGAACAATCCTGGAAGAAGAGCTGAGACTAGTTCACCGTCCAGCAAGACAACCACCCCGAACGTATTATGGGATGGCCTAGTTAAAGTCCTGACCTTAATCTGAATGGGAATCTGTGGAAGACTGAATGAACTGAGGATGTTTCAGTCTGTGGATGTTCAGAGCTGAAGGAACCAGAGACCTCTGTCCTTTCACTTCCTCATTATCCAAAAATAAATAAAATCAGAATAAAATCATAGTTTGTGTTTGAAATGTGTCAACATGTTCAGATTGCAGGTCATCTTTACGCCCAATTGGTTCTCCAGCCTGGAAATGACGCTGCAGAAACCCAAACTCAGCTTTTATCTGCAAGAAGAATCTCATCTGAGCTGAAATTCGCTCCAAACAAGATAATCTGATTAAACTGGTCAATTGGATTACAGCGGAAAACCCAGAATGCTCTGAGGAACCGCAGCAGAAACATGGAGACAACTAGAGCAAAGGTCAAAATGTTGCTTTAAATCCACAGAAATGATATCAGCTGGTTGACGGCGGCTGGAGGTCAGAGGTCACTGAGGAAGATCTGGAAGTTCTGAGAACCTGATATCTGAACATTTACATTTCTGTTTTACTCCTCTGGATCTCAACCTTTTGTTTAATGAGGAGCATTTTACTGGTCATTACTGGTCCTGAAGATTGAACACATTCAAACTTTTTAATCCTCATTTTCTGTTACATTTCACTGCAAAAAGAAATCTCCTGTTTGTTAAAGTGATTTCCTCATAAAGGCTCGTTTCCACGCCAAGAAAGAAATCTGATCTTTACGATCTTTCTACGAATTTTAATCCATCCATCCATCCATCCATCCATCCATCCATCCATCCATCCATCCATCCATCCATCCATCCATCCATCCATCCATCAATGAATGACTGATCATAGGAGGAGTAATAATATTTTGCCTTTGATCCATTTCAAGCTCTGGTTAACAGATGAATGAGTTTTGGTCCAATGGCTGCTGGCCGTCTTCATGCAGCCATGATGTTTCCTCTTCCCTCAGGTTTCCCCCTGTTTGCTCCGACTCCCTGCTGCAGAATGCGAAGCGCTCTTCTGGGTCGGACTGCAGGGTAACAGCTGTGTGAGGCGCGGCGCTATGTGAGGACGCAGACGGATATATCCTGACAGCCGGCGGCCCGGTCCGAGTCGCCGTTCCGGGTCAGGAAGCAGCTCTGGGTTCAACATTCAAACTAAAACTCCTCAGGTTTTCTCAGGTTTTCTATGTTTTGTTCTTGAGATGAATAAATCAGAACCAAGGCCTCGTTTTCTCCTGATCATCTCCTGATCTGACCAATCACACATGATGAGGAGCTGAAGGTCAAAGGTTAAACAGCTGCTGTTTCTCTGTAGATCCTGTCAGAATAAAACCAACAGGTCTGATTTTTAAAGAGTGGTATGGAATACATACTGCTACTAAACCTGCAGAAATTAGAAAAATGTCCTTTAATTTGGATGTTGGGATGAATTCTGCTGATGTTGTAAAATGTTTTCAAATGAAATAAATCATTTAAATCAGCGATGACAGACCTGTTGGTGTTCTGCTACATCCGTCGATTTAAAGCAATCAGATCGAACCTGCAGATGAAGATTACATTTAATTTGATTGAAGATGTTCAGGATTAAATTAGAGATGTTGAAACCAGGTCCATGACTCACTGGGGTTTGTAACTTAGTTAGAGTTCACACACACCCACACACACTCCAGACTGCAGCCAACATAAACTGAACATTTCTGCTCTGCGGCTGACGTCTGGTTTGTTCTCTAACAGGAGGAAGATGGAGATGAGCTGGGTAACTTATGCTAAGCTACACTGTAATAAACTAAGCTAACTGAAGTAAAAATGGCTAAGAACAGTGAAGCTAACACTGCATGAAAAGTGGGATTTTCGACAGCTATTAACACCTAGCGCTGCAGAGCGTTTAGAGATTGACGGCTATCGGCAAAAAAAAACTGTGTGAGTCCGTGTTGCCCTATGACCCCTGTCCCCTTGGGCCCAGGAGAGGCTTTCATATTTAAAAGAAGTTGCTGGGAGTCATGCACATGCAAATCAACTCTTGAGCACCAGCTTTTCTGTTGTAGCTCAACCATTTTACCCTCTGACCATCCAGGTCTGTTCACCAGCTCCAGGACCAAAACCCCTCAGTGTTTTTACCGTGAGAAATAATGAGATTTGTTTAAATATAAAACAGGCATTAATGCTGAAAATGTTCCAGTGTTACAAGTCATACAAATGGAACCAATACAGAGAGACATTCACCAGCGCTTGGCCACACTGAGCTCACCTTAGGGATGTAACCAAGTGTGCATTGCTAAGTACAATTTCAGGGTAAATCTGATGATAATTGTCAACATTGCATGTTTGTCCAGTTCATCCAAGATTGTGTGGATTAATGCAGACAGAGCCACTGCTGTACATGTTTCCAAGATGAGTGTTTCTGCCGACGTAAAAACCCTGAGCTTTAAATAAAACCCATCAGTTGTCATCATGTGACAAAGTTCCAATCATTTGCACATGTAAAATATTGATCATTATATTACCATGGGCACATGTTCATGGCATGCTGAGTTGTTGTTGCCTCCTAATCTGGACTTTGTGATTAAACATTCTCAGTATTTAATCACAAATACTGGAATAATGGCTCAAAAAGCCTGTATTCCAACATTTACTGCTTCAAATGGAGACGTAAATACATGTTGGTGTTGCAGTGCAATGGGCCAAACAGTTTAATACATTTTGAGAAGTCTGAAGGTATTCAGTTATACAAGTAGAAGTATGACTGGAGAGAGAATATTCAAACAATAATCTATCTTACCCATTAAAATATATCTGACAGGTGTTTTAGTTTTGGTTTAATTGATTAGATAAAAGCAGAATAAACAGGATTACATACAATAGACTTTTGTTGAACATGATCTTCCACCCAGCTGTAGGTTTATTATTGCATAATTTAATCAAAAATAATAATAATAAAACGTTCCACAGTGGTTCATTGCACAAAAAATAGTTTTGTGAACAATATTCAAAGTAAATGTTATTCTGCACTGATTGCTTTAAAGACCCAGAGTCGGGTCAGGTTGGAGCAGCAGAATGTTTTCCATACCATAATATATGGAAAGAAACTAAGAAACTAAAGGAAATTTATCTGGATTTACAATTCCCTGCTTAACTCTTGAATTTCAATTGAAGAACAAAATAGTTGAAAGTATGTTAAACCTTCTGATAGAGTATAAACATTTTATTCTTTTTAAGTTTTGTTAGTTAAGCAATAAAAATAACTCAGACATGATCAATCATATTTATTATATTCTGTATAAACTAAAAAGCAGCATTTATTTCTATAGAAGCTCCAGCTGACTCAGTGTTTCTGTTCAGAATGGCTGAAAAAGAACAAGCGTCCTAGTCAAAGCTCAGGCCTAAGCCTGGTTGAAATGCTGTGTTCAGAAAGCTGAGCAGAAACAAATGTTTGCAAACCTCAGTGGAACAAAGAGGGAACCAGAACTCCTCCAGAACCATGAAGTCCAACAGAAACCACCATGGAACTTATTGATACATTTCAAAGGTTTTTCTTCCACCAACTTCCTGGATATTTCTGTTCTTTTTCCACCTCCTTCAGTCCATTTCTCCGCCTGTCCTTTTACGGCCTGACCGGTCACCAAAACGCCACCAGACGAGCCATTTATAGGCAGAGAGTCGCAGCTCCAGGTCGTTTGGTGTCGTGGGAACAGACGTCACGTCACATCACAAACACGCACCAACAGAACCGCTGAGCTGCTTCACTTCCAGCACCAGAAAAGATCATCCGACACCAGCGTCTCACTCCTCATCACATTATGACACCAGCGTCTCACTCCTCATCACATTATCACACCAGCGTCTCACTCCTCATCACATTATGACACCAGCGTCTCACTCCTCATCACATTATCACACCAGCGTCTCACTCCTCATCACATTATGACACCAGCGTCTCACTCCTCATCACATTATCACACCAGCATCTCACTCCTCATCACATTCAGACACCAGCGTCTCACTCCTCATCACATTATCACTCATTTCCTTTAACCCAAAGTCTCAGATGTTTCCTGATTGGTTACCTCTTGGTTTCCTGAGCGTTCTGTTTTTAGAATATTGAGACATTTATGACGGTTTGGGATGATGACGTCATGAAGTTATTTTCAGCAGGATGGAATGAGGCAACATCCTCCTCCACCTTCATATCTCAGGCTTTCCATCAGTGGGAGGAGAAACGAAAGACCGACTGGAGCTTCCAGTTTAACTGATGATCTAACGATCCTCAACTCAGAGTTAGAGTTACTGCAGAGAAGAAGAGATCAGGATGGATGGATGGATGGATGGATGGATGGATGGATGGATGGATGGATGGATGGATGGATGATTTCATCTTCTCCAGCCTTCATGTTATGAATTGACTCTGGTTCTGGTTCTGGTTCTGGGACTCGGCCCAACAACCTCCAGGTTTGCATTTGGTTCTCTAACAGCCTGGCGTTTCCATGGCAACCAGCGAACAAAAGGACACGACTCTCGATGGTTTTCGGTCCGGTTGAAACTCTAAATGCCCGGGCTTCTGATGATGTGAACCAAACTCTGGGCTGCTTGTCGCCTCTGATCCCAGAGCCTTCAGTTTCCCTCACATTGGATTTTCAGGTTAATTAAGCTAAAGATTAGCTCCACTAGTAAAGGCAGGGCTAATATGGATCTTATTACTTTCGCTAACTTTGAAAATGATTAGCACACTAATCATTATGTGTTGGTTTAGCGCTTTACCATTAGCTTCTGCTAACTACCATGTTGGTTTAGAGCTTTAGCATTAGCTTCTGCTAACTACCGTGTTGATTTAGCGCTTTACCATTAGCTCCTGCTAACTACCGTGTTGATTTAGTACTTTTGCTTCAGCGAAACTAATGTTTATAATTAAATCCTTAGGGCTAGCGTTGCTAATGTTAGCGGTGCCAGCATCTGCATTTTCTTGTCCCAGATTTTTAAGTTGCGACTTTATTGATTTTTTGTTCGTTTTTATAAACATGTGCAGCTGAAATGTGATGCATCTTCTGCAGAGTGATGTCTTTGAAAGCTGCTTTCTAAATAAGTTTTACTTTCTGAATCCGTTGCGCTCAGCGCTGATGGGAAAGTCTGGCCGTACTGGAGGCAGGGAGAGGCGAGCTGCAGCAGACATGAGTGAAGAGCTGATGAAGACGCCTGAGAGGCCGTCAACGCGACACCATGAGACCTTCCTTCAGCCCAGCCTCTGATTTATCCTCTTGATTTCCTGTTGAATCAAACAGAGCTGAGGCCGTACCTGAGGAGGCGCCTCGGATCCCAAACCGACCTGTTTGCATCATAAAGAGCCTCCTGGCTCAGGTTTCTGTGGATGCAGACGTTACTCTGGTCAGGCTGACTCAACAGAACCGGATCCATGAAGTCATCCTGCTGCAGTTAGCATGCCTGCGTTATAAGAGCACTGCCAGGAAGCAGAAACTGTGCTGACATGTCTGGAAGGAATGCCGACTCTCACACTCAACACGTCGTTTAGACTCTACCAATCTGCTGTCGATCTGTCTGCAGATCACACACCACAGGAAGTTTCACCTTCTCACGTCCCACAGTTTAAACCTTTACCTCAACAGAAACACTTTCCAACAACAAAATCATCATCAGATCTGACGTCTCCTGACTTTGTCTCTGTTTAGACACCAAACCAAGTTGCTGCTCTGGATCAATCCTCCGGGATCCCAGCGAATCAGAATATTACCTCTGCAGCCGAGCTCTCATTGGTTAATTTGGTTTTTATGATTGTTCTCTTCATCATCATCCAGGCTGATTGAGCTTCAGCTGCTGGAAGTCAGAGGACTAAAGTCAGACTAAAAGAAACTCACAGAGCGATTTGTCATAAATGTCGGCGATCTCCAGGGTTCTTAACCCGTTTTGGACGACTGTCGTGAATTTGCATCAAACTGAGTCCAGGCTGACAGTCTGCTCTGTCAATTTTGATGGATTGTTGAAATCTTGAGCATTAAGTGTGAGGTCTCTGAAATATTAAATATATAAGGACTAATAATTACTAATCCAGAATTAAATAGATGAAACATGCACTGATGAACTGTTGTCCTGTCTGAGTAACAGCAGCTTCAGTAAATTAATCGACATGATGACCCCGCGTCAGGATTCACTGTAGTCCAAACTCAGGTCGGATACTGACCACTTACAGCCTCTCCACAAAACCCCACGTCAGAATTTCTCAGCTATTCTTTAAAGAAATGTTTAGACTAATATGTAAAAGTTAAAATGTTGGTTCAGAAACATGGCTGTGGTCTGAACCATGATGCTGCCACCACCGTGCTTCAGTGATGATTTAGTTTCAGACGGAAGCGGTTCTGGTTCTGGTTCTGGTTCTGGTCCATTTTCTGCCTTTTTCTTTTTCTGTAAATATTCTTGTTGAGGTTTCTTCCTCTGGAATCGTCTCTGCTGCAGCCGCCTGGAGGCCGAGGTCACTTCCTGCTGACTTCCTGGTCGTCGACATGAGGCGGCCAGAGCTGCAGGGTGGACGGCCTCTGGGACGACAGGAAGTGAAGCGGCTCACTTCCTGGAGACGATAAGAAGAAGAAGAGACGAGAGGAGAAGATAAAACCAGGATGACGGTCGCTCTGAAGGATTTATTTATTTACAGATTCTTTTTAAAAATCGATGATTAGGAACGTCTGAAGACGAAACCTCTGGTTCTGTTCTCCAAGGTTCTGATTGGTTCTATTCAGCGTCAGTAGTGGTGGCAGCATCATGCTGTGGGAGGACAGGTGGAGTTGAAGGCCTGAGGCTGAGCTACAGCTTCACCTTCCTGCAGATCTTATGGGACGGTTTAGATGAAAACACATTCATATGGCCTAGTCAAAGTCCAGGCCTGAATCTGACTGAGAATCTGTGGAAGACTTGAGAAATGAGGTAAAGATGCTCAGCGCCCCCTACATGCAGATCCTCCCTTCAGCTGCAGAATTTGTGTCATTTTGTTTTGTATTTTTGGGTTTTTCTCTCTTTTCTCCAGTTTTTCTGGTTTTCTGTCTCTTCCTGCTTCGTTCTTCTCCTCATGATTCCTCAGAAACTGAATTCCTCCTTCAGCGTCTCTCTCTCCTGGCCGGCGTGATGTTTGTGGTTCTGAGGCTCGCTGCTCTGGTCCAGGTCCAGAAACCACAGCGAAACCAACACACACACACACACCAGAGCCCGACCTGTGAGGAACCAGAACCGGACCTGAACTCTGGCTGCAAGGAGCTCCGATGAGCTGCGAACCCAAAGGAAGAACTGGACTGAGAGTCCTCACCCTGGAGGTCCTGATGGTCACACACTCACACAACACACACACACACACACACACACACAACACACACACACACACACACACACCACATACCACAGCTGTAAGTGCTTATTGGCAGAGATGGGGAGAGATTAGTCCAGACTGGAGCTCAGTCTGTAATAAGCAGCAGGGCCTGAAGCTCGACTCGGCGGCCTAATTAAAGGCCGTAAAACGACGCACGCAGAATTCAGATTTAATGAAGAAAATCTGCAGGTTTTGACGGAGCGATCCGAGTCAAGCGCTCCGTAAAGACGGGCTCCTCAGCTGTGTGTGCAGGTGAGCTGCAGATGTTCGACCAATCAGCTGTTTGCAGCATCTAAACATTTAAACTCATTAAAACTGAAAACCACAGAAACGCTGAGAATGAAGCGGCTGAACCCAAACCACAAACTCAGCCCGGTTCCACTTCTATCACAGGCCCGATCGTAACTCCTTCAGAAAGTAGCAACATAAAACTATTTGAACTGTTATTATGAAAAATGATGCAGTAACCATGGAGATAAGCAGTAGGTGGCGCTGTGTGCGGGAAGTCACCAGATAAATCACATTTAGTTACAGCTGCATGCTTTACAAAAACACAAATGAAAATCTACAAAAGCCTGAGAATAAAAGCGCCGCTAGCTACTTGCTGCTAGCTACTTGCCGCTAGCTACTTGCTGCTAGCCCTAAAACACTAGCCATGAATTTAGCAATGCTAACGATGAAGCACCATCCAAATACAGCAATTAGCAGAAGCTAATGCTAATCCTAAGAATTTAGTTAGCAAAAAAATATTTTGTTTGAAGCTAAATTTTTAGCATGCTAATTAAATATTCAGGTTGAAATATTAAACTGATAACATGGTGAACCTGACAGTGTTGCTCATTATTAACCATTTGGTGTTTAACTGGAGCCGTTGACTTGCTGCTGGGAACCCAAACTGGTTTTAGGGGAACAGAAGCTGCTTGGTTGTTGATCTGAAACGTGAGGAGGAACTTTGATGCGTCTCTTAGAGTCTTCTCCATTAAACAGTGAATATTGATTTCTAGCAGCCTCTGCAGAAAAGACACCAGCTGATGTTTTTCCCTCAGGAGACGGAGACGCTCCGGTCCGCCGAGCCGCCGCCGTTTCTCACATATCCAGTAATGAGACGCTGGCAGAGCCAACATGGCCGCCGCCGTGTCATTAGCAGTGGAAATGTGGTTGGCCGTTGGAGATGGAATATCAGCGGGGAAACCTGCTGGTGAAGCTGCTGCTCTGCAGGTCCAGACTGAGGTTCTGACTGAGGTTCTGATCCAGCTGAGCCCGTCCAGGCTGCAGGAGAAGAAAACAGACGTCAGGTTTCACAGCAGCAAACCCGACCAGAGTCTTATCCCACAATAATAATTATCATAAACTCATGGGATTTATCAGCTGAGCAATGAGGGTGATGATCCACCGAGGGAAAATGTGTTTTCAGTATTTAGTCTCTTATTGAGCCTAAATTTAATCCTAACAAAGAAATGAACTCATCAGAAAACCTTCATGTTCCCATTTCATTCAGTGGCTTAGCATGGTCACTGTGGTGGTCACTGTGGTGGGCACACTTCTGCCAATGTGCTAATAGAGGAACTCATTTTTCATTTAGCGCTTTAGCTCTTTTGCTAATGTTGAAAACATTTAGCACTGTTAGCTTCCCCTTTGTTAATTTTCTGGATAAAATCTAAAGCGCTAACTTACTTTGCTGTGTGGTAAACTTAAAGTTTAACTGCGTTGAAGTTTTAATTATTTAGATTTTATAAATTTTTCAAGTAGTTATGCTCTTATTCTGAAGGCAGTTTGGATAGCAGTTCCATTTCCTGTCCTTGCATTCTCTTTCTTCCCACAAACAGACAGTAGATAAGATATAAACACAATGTCTAAGTTCGTTATAGAACATGCTGTAGTCTGTCAAGGTGGGCAGATGTATTTTGAACTGAAGTAGCACTTTAGCGCTTTAGCATTAGCTTCCACTAACTGCTGAGCTGGTTTAGCATTTAGCATTAGCAGGACATTGTGGTGATGGAGGTAGGAGTTTGTCTCCGGTTTGAGACCCTGTCTGTCTCTATAGTTGTGCCCTTGAGCAAGGCACTAACTTGCCGTGCCTGCCGGTGTTGTTCTGAGGGCTAGGGGGCGCTCTTCATGGCAGCCTCTGCTCTGTCGGACTGGCCCAGGGCAGCTGTGGCTACTATCCGGCAGCTCGCCACCGTCAGTGTGTGTTAATGGTTTGTTCTTCAGGGAACAGAAATGGACTGCAGGTGGGAGCACACACCTCCAAACTGCACCTCTGCTTGGCTGTGCTGGTTGCTGGGAGACTGAATGAAGCAGTGTGTTTTCCAGGCTGCAGTTTGAGAATAAAACATGACGGCAAAGGAGCCGGTTCCTGTGTTCAGTCTGAGGTTTGGATCTGAATGGACCTGAAAGACAAACCTCTGACTGTCGTACAGCCGATCCACAGAGGTTGATGGACGCTCCAAGACTTTGTGTCCAGAATGTAAAGCTGCTACGGTTTCCCTTTTGTTTCCTGATGACCTCTGACCTGTGGAGAGGCAACACAAACACAGCGACAGTCTGGAGGGTAATTGTTGGGAGGAAAGTGAGCTGAGGAATGTCTGAGTTTGGAAAAACACAGAGCGGATGGTGCCAGCCGGCTCCATTGACCCGCGCTGTTTCACACTTTCTCCAGCTGTGTGTGTGTGTGTGGGTGGGTGTGTGTGTGTGTGTCCAGTATAAAGCTCTGACTGGCTCACATGGGTAAACTGCTTGGAACAGATGTTCTGCTGAATGTTTCTGTTTGGAGTTTTTCTGATTTTACTATCAGCTTCAGTCGACCTGCAGACATAAATCAGATCAATCAAATAAATGAAATAAAGTGTTAAAATAAATACAGCGTTAAAACATTTCATCTACATTTATGCAGCTTTTAAATCAGATCAGGTCTGCAGATGTTTTCTCTCCTGTGATAAACATTTTCCACATGTTGAAACTTTAGGGTTTTTTTTGTGGATTTTCTTTTGTTTTTATTTTCTGTAAGATTTTCTCATTTTTAATTTCTTTGTGTCTTTTAATTATTTTTCACAAAAATCTAAAAAAGTACTAGAAGGTTCTTATATTTTCATATTTTTTTATTTTTCTACTACGTAATAATTCCTTGATCCGGCAGTCAAGGCCTGGTGACCTTTGAACTTTGGGGCACATTGTCTCTCCTGTGAATCTACTGTAAAACAAAGGTGACCAGTATTTCAGTTCTGGTCCTGAGAAACCCCACTTGACCTCTGACCTCCAAGGAAGACAAGGGACAGCAGCGTCCCACTTCCTGCACTTTGGCTGCACACCTGGTTGCCATGACGACCTCCATGTTGTTCAGCAGCTGATGCTGAGTCAGAGGAAAAACCTGGAAACCAAACACATCATTCAGAGTCTGTCTGTCTGTCTGTGACTCTTTCTGATCCAATAGATTCATTTTTCTGCAGCTTCAACCTCCTGACTGCATCTCTACTCCTCTACAGCCTGAGTGGATCCGGTGGATCCACTAGATCCGGTGGATCCATGCACTCTTTTCTTCTTCATCAGTTTTTTCTGCTCCAGTTTTTGTAAACTTGTAAAATCTGCAGATTCTTGAGGAGTTCTAGCTGGAACTTTGTCAGAACCGTCTCTCCTTTCTCCCAGCCAGAGTTTGGACCTCCCCCCGCCCCCCCTCTCCTAACGGGTACACCCCCCGCCACCCCCCCCTCATCTCCAGCTCGCTGGTTCTGGTTCCGTTCCTCCGCCGGTTCACCGAACTCCTGTCGGTCTGTGGTTTCGTGAGCTGGACTGGTTTCGGATGGATTCTTTGTTTGCCTTTGCTGGGTAACAGCTGGCCCAGTGGACTGGGCGGACTGGGGCTGTGACTGGTTCGGGATCGCGTTTTTCCTGGAGCGACCTGTGGATCCGCAGGAATACCGGGAGAACCGAGCAGCAGGGCGGTCCATGTCTCCGGTCCGGTCCGGTCCGGCTCCGAGGTGAGGTCCCATCCGAACCTGCTTTTATCCGCTGCTTCCCACACAGAGGAAACTTTCCTATTTATTAAATATGACCCTGATTTAAATATGACATAAAATTATGAAAACTTTGTTCTGGATGATGATGATGATGATGATGAAGCATTCTGACTTCCGGTCAGTTCTCAGGTCATCCTCCTGAAAGATGCTTTGCAGATTAAAAAGTTTGATCATTTCAGATTTTAAAGCAACAGTTCTTTACTTGTAGTGTGTTTCAGCGCCTGTAGGGGGCGCGCTGAGCGCTTTCTGCTGTTTTAAAGCTCAACTGAAGAGTTTCAGATCAGGTGGATCCGTGACGTTTAGAGCCTCAGTTCTACCTTCATGGCTTTTCTGTCAGGAAGTTTTCACTCCTCATGTGTGTGTGGGTGTGTGTTGGGTGGGTGGGTGTGTGTGTGTGTGTTGGGGGGGTCTCATCTGACCTGCATCCTGTTTGGCCTCTCCAGCTCATCTTTCAAACATTTCTTTTAAAAACAAAAGTTCCCACACAGACAAAGAATCCAGGAATGTCAGCCGGACTGAGACAGAAAACAACATGAGACGAAGATCCAAAGTCTTCCTCAGAGGAATGGCGACTGCTTTTGGTCAAAATAATAAAAAATGTTCCTGTATGCAGAAACCGACTGAAGTGAAAGTTATTAAAACAAAAACACGACAGGCAACTTCCAACACTGAGCAAACATCTGTCAGCTAAACAAGGAAGTTTCAGGCCTGAAATCCTTTAAGAAATAAAAACACGTCCAAAATCAGAAAATCTGACGATTTTATCAGCATGATGAAGGAAAACAAAGATTTTTATAGAATCGACTCCCAGGAGGAACGACGACATTTGTCCAACTGAGAGTTTAATGTTCACACAGATCAATGTTCATTTATACAGAGGAAACAGCAGCGCTACCGTTAGCTTAGCACAAAACGACTCCAGAAGTTTTCAGAAGGGAAAACTAATAAAAGAACTAAAGATTAGATCTGTCATTAAGAGTTTATAGATTTACTGTTTGATTACATGAAGCAGAAATGAACTAATCATAACTTAAATTAACTGAATTCAGCTAAGATCAGATAAACTAAAGATAAACTGAAATAACTGAGCTAAATTAAAGTCAGCAAAATTATGCTAAAATAAACTAACCTTCTCTAGAGTAAACTAAACTAATCTAAAATAAGCTAAGCTATTGTGACCGGTGGACGTCTGCGTTGTGTTTTATGTGGTGATCAGACAAACCACAAAACACCAAGTCTGGGTTTGGAGGCATTTATTTAATCTGTCAATCAGGAGATATTAGCATTAGCACATAGCACGTGCTCCAGTTCTCCAACCCAATCTATACTAAATAATAGTGTTAGCATGCATCAAATGTTATAAAGGCTGTCTGTTTTAGAGCAAAGTTGGACTGTTTTCACTGTTCGGTGCTGGAAGAAACCAGAAACGTATTTAAGTCGTTGTGATTCGGAATCAACCCTGAATTTATTCTGTAACGTTTTCTAAGAACCAGTAAGAATCCATTTAAAGTTCATTCTGCTGTTTGCTTCACAGCTTTTTATGTCTGAATGATTCATAGAACATAGAGACAAGTGAATAAGTCAGCTGAGAACTGTTCATAAAAACAACTGATGGTTCCTTCATGCAGTAACAGAACTCTGTGTGCCGAAGGTCAGTGAACGCATCGTATCGGGATGCAAACGTGTCGGAGTGTTCAGGTTCTCCTTCCCCTTTCTGTATTAACTCAAAAGAAACGTCCCGCATTTCAATCATGAGGTCAGTAAACACATCATCCCGTCCCAGAATGCCGAGTGTCTGTGACCCCTGACCCCTCCTCATGCTTCCATGTGCAGAGGGACTCGGCGTTTTCATCGTGTCCTAACCAAAGGCCTGCAGCCTCAGGCGATAGAAGCTGATTCTGCTTCCTGAGCTCCGGCCAATGAGGAGCTTGGATTGTTGTCCATCGCTGTCTCTGCTGGACACTTCCACCTGATCTGCGATCAAACAGAAAGTGGAATATCATAGTATAATGATCACATCATAAATTAATGAGGCGTTCGGTTCTCTTCTCCTTAAAAGGCCAAAGCCTCCTTATCTCCCTCCTCATCTCTGACTTCACTGGAAGCAACCAGCCGTTCCAGGAATCATGAGAGCAACTTTGACCGAAGTCATGCGGCTCCGACGGATGAAGGTTGAGGAACGTGAGGAGAATTTTTATGATAAACAGGAAGCAGCTTCTCCTGCTGTTTGGTGAATCTGAGCAGAGATCCAGAGGTTACGCTCCAAACTCAATCACAGCCAGATGTTAGAGCTGCAAACGGTGACATGATTTCTGCTGTTTCCATATTTAGACATCAATGAAACCTGACACTTTCACTTCTGCACTTGATGCTGTTGGACACAAACTTTGAACGTTGATGTCGTCTCAATCTGTTTGGGTTCTGGTTCTGTTTTAGGTCGGTATTTGTCCATTATACAACAAAACACAAGACAGTCGTTCTCCAGAATCCAGTTTAACTTATGATCATGAAATGTTTCAGTAATTTGAACAAATAAATTCAAAGCTCAAAATTCAGGACCTGATTTATCATCCAATCTGATGTTCGCAGCAAATAAAAGACGTTAAATCAGCGAGACCTGGCAACCGCCGGCGATCCTCTGCCACTCTGAAAACGTTTTGATAGTAACGTTGAGAGTGAAACACTAAGTGACACGCAGTGGCAAAGCAAAACACATCCACTTTTATTTATTGCTGAAAACAGCAGCGTACTTACCCATTCAGAAAAATGAGAGAAAGCTGAATCTCTGCTCTGCTGGTCCGTAAACCAGTTGGAGAGACAAAGGTGAGCTGAGCTCCACACGGCGGGTCTTTATCCTCACGGATTTTGTCCTGAAGTCTGATTTATTTTTCATAATTAAATGTGACAGGAGTCAGACAGTTTAAGAGAAAAATAACGTAAACAGCAGTGCTAAGCTTTAAAGTTTACTGAATTTTACGCTGCTGAGCAATGGGAGCTAACATTGATTAGCTCCATCCAAAGTATCGGCAACAATTGCTTCAACCATTGTCCTGATTTATCGTCTGACTTCTTCTGTTGCAGAATTATGGCTCATGTCATAATTCTGCATGTAAACTTTGGATAAAATGCCACATGACCGTTCAGATCGGATCAGATTTAGTGGAAGTGGCACAGATGGATTTTTTGGGTGAAGAGATCAGAATCTGTCCGTTCAGACGATGAGATGAAATCGGATTAGCCTGTTGAGTGACCGTGGCTGGACTTCAGGTTTCATGTTCATCAGAATATTTAACATCAGATTCATTCTCCTCTGAGTTGGATGCTTGTTATTTTGCTGCCATGTTGTCGATTTTCAGAAATTTAGAACTCAAATTCTGACATTTCCAACTTTTTCTGTAGCTCGGTGGAAACTTGCTGGACTTCTGGCCTGACGATGTGATTCTCAGGTTGCGTGTTCAAATCCCAGCGTTGCCGTTGTCCTCCGGCGTTCCGGTAAGTCCGGATATCTGGAGCTGAAGCTGCTTCAGTCCGCTCCGACCCAGACTCCAGGAGCCAAGCAGAACCAAACACACCCCAACCATCTCAACTATTTGGAAGCTCTTTTAATATTTAGCCTGTAATTATGGGATGTGGGAGAGTAGTTTCCTGGGTTACCACTGTTTGCCGTTTATAATAATTAGTGCAACAATTTAGCATCTTCTGAGGTTAGACAGGCTCTGCTGTGACGCACAGTGTGTGAGTGTGTGTGAGTCCGGCGACAGCTGGATACCACAGCGATTCTGGCCCAGAACCGCTCAGTAAACAACATAAATAACACACACAACATGGCAGCACAAACGCAGAGAAACACGCAGTAAACATGCGCCTTCGCTGCACTGCAACTGAAAATTAAACCAATGTTTGTTTTAAACGCCTATATGAGAGCTTGACCTGTGGAGGTTGATGGTTTGAATCCCAATCAGGTCAAAGCATCTTTAATAAAATCTAAAATGGACAGCAAGCTTGAGTCCGAAATAAATATCAGGTATGATAACGTGTCATTTTTTACAGTTAGTTCTCTGAAGGATCATCTGAAACCGTTTCTGACTTCGTTCCTGGAACATGACGCGTAAATTCCCACGTTTTCACATGGAAACATTTCCGCAGGCTCTGTGGCGCAGCGGACAGTGCGTTGGACCTCTAGCTCTGTAGAAGAGAGTCAAAGGTTGTGGGTTTGAGTCCCGACAGAGTCAATGCTTCAGGAAAAATGAAAAGAAGCTCTTGGATCATAACCAGGTGAAGGTAATGTGAAGTCAGCAGCTCCAGACTGACACAGGTTTATGTTTCAGTCCCTGCAGCGACAGAAACGTTACAACATCACTACATGTTGCACCAGGAAGCAGAGAAACTGCGACTTTATGGCCAGAATGACGGAGAAAACAGGCTTTAACTTGTCAGAGTGAAGCAGAAATACTGACGCTGTGATATGTGTGTGTGCTGGAAACAGCTGTGTGTGTCTGACACACACACACATAAATGTGTCCTGCTGACACATTTATGGAGTCTCATCTTGATGTCCGACTGTCTGCTGAGACGACTCCGTTTCCCAGAATTCATCACAGGACAATAGAGCTAAAGCAAACAGAGCAGACTGAAATCTATTTTTGTTTCTTATTGTTTTCACCCTCTCAGTGGAAATCTCCTTCATTTTCTCAGCTGGATTTATAGAAAGTTCTGGCCGACATGTTTCAGCCTCAGTTTCCTGCCCGCCGACTGAATGAATGGTTCCGGTTCTGCTGGTACCTTGGGCAGAACCGGGTTTGTTATTGAGAATGTGGAGAAGATGTGTATCTAAAAAAATCTCTCCTTTAGTTCATTTTACTCAGTGGAAAAATAAATGCATTCATCATGGTACTAACTGGGATTTGTAGTTCTGTTGGGTTTATAAGCTCTAATATCGTTAGCATTGTTGCTTCACAGCAAGAAGGTCTTTGGTTCAAATCTCATCCTATGTGGAGAAAGTTAGAAATCCTCCATGATTAGCTTCTGCTAAATAGCATGTAGATAAAATGTATAAGACCTAGCTTAAGTACCATGCTGGTGTAGCACTTTAACATTACCTTTAGCTAAATAGCATATTAGGTGTAGCACTTTAGCATTAGCTTTAGCTAAATAGTGTATTGGTGTAGCGCTTTAGTATTAGCTTTAGCTAAATAGCATATTGGTGTAGCGCTTTAGCATTAGCTTTAGCTAAATAGCATATTGGTGTAGCGCTTTAGCATTAGCTTTAGCTAAATAGCATATTGGTGTAGCGTTTTAGCATTAGATTTAGCTAAATAGCGTATTGGTGTAGCGCTTTAGCATTAGCTTTAACTAAATAGCATATTGGTGTAGCGCTTTAGCATTAGCTATAGCTAAATATCGTATTGGTGTAGCGCTTTAGTATTAGCTATAGCTAAATATCGTATTGGTGTAGCGCTTTAGCATTAGCTTTAGCTAAATATTGTATTGGTGTAGCGCTTTAGTATTAGCTTTAGCTAAGTAGCATATTGGTGTAGCGTTTTACAGTTAGTGGAACTACTGTTCATGCTTAGAGCTTTATGGTTAGCCTGCTCTCCCTTACTAACGATGAACATGAGGTTCATCTTGTCTGTTTTCATATTTCTGAGCCTCGGTAGCCTTCCTGCGGTTGCAGAGGTCACAGACTCAGGGTTATAAATTCAAACTTTACATCACTGTATCGGTATTATTTTTTATTTCTACACAAGCACAGAGCATGTCGTCAGCAAATGAATAAAATAATGTATTTTGTACGACTAGAACTTTTTAAAGTATTTTAGACTTACTGAAAGTCTGAAGGTGAAAATACTTTTTACTTTCTGCATTTAAGTACATTTCAAAGCTTATACTTTTTTATTAAACAGTCCAATCTGCACTTTTACTTTTACTAAAGTATTTTTTCATACTGCTGTCAGTACTTCTGCTGTGGAGAATGTGAGTATTTGTGACGGTTCTGCTTCTTCCTGTTCGGGTCAGAGAGCGATGGATGGGTTAGGGTTGGAGTTCGGACCCCAGAGGAACCCCTGAAACGCTTCCTGCAGAACCCGGCTTCAGATTTCAGGTCCGATCCGTCACAGAAAGTTCCAGGTTCTGGGTCGCATCAGAACGCTCAGCACTAGCAGAAATCCAGTTCTGGTTCTGGACCACACACAGCGGCCCGGCCCACGTCTGTCAGGAGGAAGGGTGTCGGAGCGCCAGCCTCGTGTTTAGGCTGGAGGAGCACTTTCTCTGGGCCCGGTTCTGAACCCAGACCACAGAACCGACCCGCGACTCTAAACAAGAGCAGCTTCTCCCCTTAGCTAAGACAGAAACGACCTCAACTGTTCTGAAACGGGTCAAACAGGAAGTCCTGCTGGGTTCTGGATCAAAGACATGAGCAGCGTGTTTGGTTCTGGTTCTGGTTCTGAAGCGTGGAGACTCAATAAATTGACCATCCATCATGCTCTCACCTCATGTCAGATGAAATAAATGCAGAACTTCATAAAGCCCTTCAGTTGGTTCTGATTCGGACAGGAAGTACTTAGCCCTGAAGCTACATGTTAGCATCTCATATTTGTTGTTTTTCAGTTCAGAAACCCGAACCGAACTTTAGAACCATGAGACCAAACCCAGTCAGTGTTGGTTCTGGTTCTGATCAGGGTGAGATGATAGCAGGAAGTGATGCGGATCAGGGGTTTTATTGGGTTCTGGACTGAGCTCAGTACAACATGTCTTACTGTAAATCTGTCACTTTAAAACCCTGAAGGAACATAAACCTGATAACACAGAGCCTGAGGTCCGATTTTATCAGAACCATTAAGCTTTACGGGACGAATCAGAACATGTTCTGTGTTGATCATGTCTGAGTTCTTTATTATTGATTAAAATGTGTTGCCATACAGGTTCAATCCTTTAGCTTTAGTTTCTTATTTTCTGTGTAACAGTGAGCACTTCTGCTAGCCTGCTAATAGCTAACATTTAGCTAGCTTTAAAAACATTTAGCACTCAATTATTTTTTCCACATAAATTCTAAAACTCAAATTTTCTTGTTTTAATGTTTTGTAATATTTCAGTTAAATCAAGTTCAGCATCTGTTGAGGTTTTGGTTCCTCAGACCTTTTATTCATGCTCTTATTTTGAATTCTGTTTAGACAGCAGTTCCTCTTGCTGTCCTCACGTTCTCCACCCATGATGCATTGCAGCAAGTGACAGTTATTGTGTAAACAGAATGCATCTCTGTTGCTCCACAGTAAGCAGTTTTAGATCTCCTGATGTCCTGCATGGATTCTGACTGCAGCGCTGAATCCGCAACAGTAGCAAAAATCAGCTGCTGCAGAACCGAAGAATCAGAATCAGTTCAAACTGTTCAGGTAATAACAGACTTTACCTCATGAGGGCGACATACTTTTGTAGCTTGAATTTACGGCTTTGCTATTAGCTTCCACTAAATAGCATGTTGGTTTAGCGTTAGCAGAGCTAATGTTTATGAGTTAGCAGCTCCTTTTTCAGCATGCTAATGCTATAGCAGAGCCTTCTTTTTGTTTAGCCCCATTTTTCCTAACTTCGAAGCGCTTAGCGCACTTAGCATAGCTAGCGGCTAGGTACGCTAAGTGTTAGCATGCAGGGTAATTCCTTCAGGTTTAGTATTTTATTTCTGGTGTTTTTGTCTCGGTTTGTATGTTTCTTTGTCTTCGTTCTGCGTTATTAAACCTCCTGTCTTTTCTCGAACCTAACATGGATGGCAGGGTGGATATCCCAGCATGCTTCACTGTGTCAGTGTGTTACTGGGTCACAGATGCCTCCTTACATTGTGTTCTCAGAACCCGGGCCAACTGGGCCTCTTCTGACGTCATCTCTGCTTTTTGTTGCTGCTGATGAACAATGAGCCATTATCTACAGCCACAGTGGGGTTGTTGTCCATTATTTTAACATTTCATCTGATTGTTTGTGCTTTCTTACTCATTTTAATTCACCAGTTAAACTCAGATTTGTTGGAACTTCCCAGCATCTGTTCCCAGCTCTGTGTTCTGGTTCTGATGACCCGCTTCACAGAACCCGCTCCATCCCATAATAATCAGCAGTGTTACTCCAATCAGTCTCTGTTTCTGCCTCTAAGTTTCTGTCCTGCATGTTGAGTCCAGTTTGAGGAGGCAACCGTTGCCATGGAGACGCTGGGCGTGGCTTCTGCAGCTTCACAGCCGATTGGTCAAAGAAAGTCACATGATAAACTGCCAGCAGCGCCCATGAAGCAAACCAAGGGAGGAGAGGCTGGTCCTGGTCCTGCTTCTGATCCTGGCTCTGGTTCTGGTTCTGGTCCTGGCTATGGTTCTGGTCCTGGCTCTGGTTCTGGTTCTGGTCTTGGTCCTGGCTCTGGTTCTGGTCTTGGTCCTGGCTCTGGTCCTGGCTCTGGTTCCGGTTCTGGTTCTGGTCCTGGTCTTGGCTCTGGTCTTGGTCCTGGTCCTGGCTCTGGTCCTGGTGCTGGTTCTGGTTGGCCGCCTTTTTGACTCGGCGGTAACGTTAGCGGGTTAGCGCTGCAACATGGCCGCCTTTTTGACTTAGGGGTAACGTTAGCGGGTTAGCGCTGCAACATGGCCGCCTTTTTGACTTAGGGGTAACGTTAGCGGGTTAGCCGCGGCGCTGCAACATGGCCGCCTTTTTGACTTGGGGGTAACGTTAGCGGGTTAGCTGCGGCGCTGCAACATGGCCGCCTTTTTGACTCGGCGGTAACGTTAGCGGGTTAGCTGCGGCGCTGCAACAGATCCAACGGTCCCCAGAGAGATCTGGGACACTAACAACCAGAGTCAAACTGGATCTGGATGTTCGGATTCAGACAGACCAGGCTGTGGGAACTTCACTGAACTCTTTCATAAAGTCTGGCTCCGGTCCGAACCCTGAAACCGGGCCTGGACTTTGAATGCCAAATGCTTTAAATTCTTCCCCTACGATCTGGTTCTTGGCCTTTCCTGGGTGGCCTCACCTCCTGTATCAGACCGATTAAAGTTTACTCTGCTTCTAAAGATACAGAAGATTCAAAGCTGGATCTGATTTTTTTGTAACGTTCCGTGGAGCCAACCGTCTGCCGGGTCCAGATCAACCCAGAGGACGGACTGAACCGAACCTTCGTGTTGGTTTTAGTCTTTTCTGTTTTTCTGAGGATCAGAAATCTGCTGCAGCAGTGTTCCCAGGCTTACAAAGGGATTTCAACCAGCAACCTGCCGAACAGCAAAGGGATCTGGGCCCGGACCGCCCCCCACTGTGACCCATAACCCTGGTACCGAGGCGGACAGCTGCAGGAACACTTGTTTGTGTCCAGTGGACAAACTGGGTCAGACTGTAACTGTATCAATGAATTTGTAGGAGGCCGTTACACACACACAGCCACACACACACTGGGTAATATGAAGACAGTGAATTCTTGTCTTCCAGCCAAACATTACATCTGTGCTCACATTTTTCACACAGAGGAAGAGCGCGAGTGTCCATGGCGGTGGAACCAGCGGCGTTTTCAGAGTTTCTGCTTCCTCTGGTTTCCTGTTTGTGATGAAGAACGATAAAGACGCTCTAACGCTGTTTCTGTCCTGCTTCTCTCCAGGTTTCTGCTCCCTTCCAAATCCTCACACCATGCCTGAGGGGTCGCGGCGCGGCAGCCAGAGATCGCCCAGTAACTCAGGTAAACTGGGACTGGGACACCACCAGGTTTAGCAGTTACAGTGTTCCTGTTTGACTCCAAACATCGTCTTGATGTTTCGTCCACTCCGCTAGGAGCTCTGTTAGGAAGTCGGATCAACGCCGTCTTCATTCAAACTAGTAGGAAGTGGTGAGAATAAATAATTCTGGGTTTTCCTTCTATCTCTTTTAGCTAGTTGCAAAACTAATGGAAATGACATGTTAGGAAACGCCCTCTTAAGATGGAGATCTTAGACGGAGGCTATCAAAGAGAATAAAAAGCCATTTTGTTCTGCCAGCCCTTAAGGAGAGCATGAACTATGGACCAGCTGTATTCTGGTACTAATAAATGGAATACATGGGGGGTGCTGTGGTGGCGCAGCGGGTTAGCACGCCCCACGCTTGGAGGCCTTAGTCCTCGACATGGACGTCGTGGGTTCGACTCCCGGTCCCGACGACTTTTGCCGCATGTCTTCCCCCCTCTCTTCGCCCTCCTTCCTGTCAGTCTACTGTCAAAAAATGCGAGCCACTAGCGCCGCTAAAAACTCTTCGGAGGAAAATATAAAAAATAAATGGAATACAGGAATTCAGCTCACTGACTCTTCTTCAGCCTCATACGTCAAGAACTTATCATGGTGATGGATAATTCTCCACAGCAGCTAGCTCTGGTTGTCTGGGAGCAGGAGAAGATGTCTCCTAAATCTTCACTCAAGTCATTTAGTTACATGAATGAAAAACAACATCCATTAGAAAGCGTACAGCGGCTTGTAAAGGTCGGGAGGTTGTACTTCAAACTTTTATTGTCATTTGGAAATGATACACAGAAAAAGGCCAGCTAGAGATGTTAGCTACGCTAGCTAGGTAACGTTAGCTGTCTGATCTACATGTGAAGCCAATCTCACCCTCTGATCGTATCTGAAAACCAGCCGCTGACTGACAGAGCTACATGGTTTACGACACTCACCCACTGCCACCAACTCGGCCGCTTTGTCGCCACATTTAGCAACTTTTCAGACAAACGGTCAGAATGATCAGAAAAGGCTTTTTAAAGATCGGCGATTAGCCAGAAAGCTGCAATCAGAGCAGCTCTGCCAGAGACCCGAACCGTCACAGCGTCATTCCTGACCCAGCAGCTGATCCTGATGCTGCCGAATGGTTTCTGATGTTGCCGATTGGTTTCTGATGCTGCTGAATGGTTTCTGATGTTGCCGATTGGTTTCTGATGCTGCCGATTGGTTTCTGATGTTGCCGATTGGTTTCTGATGTTGCCGATTGGTTTCTGATGTTGCCGATTGGTTTCTGATGTTGCCGATTGGTTTCTGATGTTGCCGATTGGTTTCTGATGTTGCCGATTGGTTTCTGATGTTGCCGATTGGTTTCTGATGTTGCCGATTGGTTTCTGATGTTGCCGATTGGTTTCTGATGTTGCCGATTGGTTTCTGATGTTGCCGATTGGTTTCTGATGCTGCCGAATGGTTTCTGATGTTGCCGATTGGTTTCTGGTGTTGCCGATTGGTTTCTGATGCTGCCGAATGGTTTCTGATGCTGGACTTTCCTCTGCTTCACTTATCAGACTGAAAACACGGCAGAGTGGTTTTCCCATGAAGCTGCTGCTGCCTGACTCGCTGTCAGTGGATTTATTTTAGTCTGGATCTGTTTCTGTGTGAGCTGTGACTTCCTGTCAGCAGGACCAACACACACACACCGAGTAATGAGGTGTAATTACACACAGCACCATGCTGTTATATTGACTTCCATAGTTACCAGTCACACACACACACACACACCCCCACACACCTCGAAAGCAGCTTCATTTCTGACCTTACTCTGCAATTAACATGGGGGTAATGTTCACAAACACAACTGTGTGTGCTTGCGTGCATGTGCGCGTGTGTGTGCGCATGTGTAGGGGTGTGTGTGTGTGTGCAGGAAGCTGCCTGGTTTGTGGTGATAAAGTTCAGAACAATGTTTCTGCTGTGACAAACTCTCCGACCGGATCGCCATGAACGGCCGCAGCAGAACTCTGATTATAACCGAAGGACAGAAGGAGCAGAAAATAGAGCAGAACCAGGCAGAACCGAACCGGAGGAATGGGTCAGAATGGTCAGATCATCAAACTGAAGTAAAAGTGACCCGTCTGACCTCATTTCACAGCATCTCACCTGGGCTCAAACTTTGACTAGGCCATTCGAAACCCTCCATTCTGCTGGTTTCTGTGGATCATCGTTCCCCTTCAGTTTGTTTTGGGTCGGCACTGGTTCTGGTCCGGACCTCTGAAATGGAAGCCATCATCGCTCTTTTTTTCTGTTGACCTCTGACCTCAGCTGTAGCAGTGGGATGTTCTGTTGGGTTGATCTGCTGGAGTCCAGCGGATCAGCTGAGACGAGACGCTGATCGGTTCATCGGCTGATTCAGCCGATCCGGTTTAAGGTCAGAACCAACGTTTTTGCTGTCGAGACGCCGGGGGGCAGATCAGAGCCAGGAATGTAAAGTTCAAAGGTCATCCATCTTCACAAGCCGTTGAGGGGAGTTTGCTTATCACTTCAGGAATGAAAGTGAACAGAAGGAACCTTGGTGCGTGTGTGGGGTCGAAGGTCATTAGGGTTTGCCGGGACTTCAGTACTTTGGCTCATAAACGGTGATGTGAGGAGCGACTTCCTGTCTTTGTGTGTGTGGAGAGTTTATCTGGAGAAACACACACACACACACACACACACACACACACACACACAGACACACCATGCAGGCCGACACCGTCCAGCTGTCTTCTGGAGGTCATGAAGTTGTTTAATGTTCCTGCTTTTATCGTGGAGTCTCTTTTTAATATTTTTATTTTAATATTTGTTGTTTTATTATTTTATGTTTTATTTTATTTTTTAATATTTTATGTTTTAATATTTTATTTTTTAGTATTTTTAATTGTAATATTTTTCATTTGAGTATTTTCTAAAGGTTTGGTTTTTCAGTTCTTGTTGTGTCAGCAGCCTGAACTTCATCAGACAGAGAAACGGTTCGATTCCCTTCAGAAAACCTTCAGTGTGTCTGAAAGTGCCTGAGGTCAAAGTTCATTTACCTGAAAGCTTCAGCGTGGCTCTGCGACGGCAGAGGTTGCTGGTTGAAACCCTGCTGGTGGATTCGGGGCAGTGAGTCACAGTTTGATGGTGAAGAACTGGCTGAGGCTCAGCAGGTTGCAGGTTCAGTTCCAGCGTTCTCCTGGGTGAGGCGCTCTGCCCTGGTTGATCCAGGTGAACCAGGTTTTAGTTTACAGTCAGGAAATGTCGATGTCAGCATCTTTGGTTGTTTTCAGTATTTCTAGTTTGAGTATTCTGTGTTCTGTAGTCTGTTACTTTGTTTAGGCCAGTCTGCTTTGCCTTACTTTAGTTCAGGTCTTCTTCATGTTTCTAGTTATGTTTGTTCCTTGTTATTCTGGTTTAATTATGTTTCTAGTTATTCTTCATTTCTTTGTCTCCTGTGTGCTCTCCCTCGCCCGCTGTGCCATTTTCTCTCTCTCCTCCCACCTGCGACCCGTTAGCCAATCAGCTCGGCTGTTTTGTTCACCTCTCTGTTTTTAATAGCTTCTCCTGCTGCTTCCGCCCGTCTCATCCTGTTAGATCTTGTATTTTCCCTGTTTTTGATCTGCTCTGGTTCCCTGTGGGTTTTGTTAGTTGTAGCCTATTCTTCATTTCTTCATTAAACATCCAACATGATTCGTCCAGAAACTCACCTGTCATGTTATAAAGTTCAGTCAAATTCACAGTTTTCTGTCATTGGATGCAACAAATGAATCTCTAGTTTCGTTTTAAGCAAACAGAGTTAGAAGAACTGAAAATATGAAAATGAAAACCAAGCATGACTGTTTATCATAACGTCAGGAGATAAAAACAAACACATAAATCAACATATTAGCTATTGATGGTGTTTGTTGTCGCTGTGCTTCAGAGTTTCTGGTTTTCAGAAGCAGAAATAAACGTTAACTGGTGAAGACGACGCCTGTCAGGCTGGAGGGAAACACGAGGAGATGAAACGTTCTCCATCAGACGCTTCTTCTGAAACGTTTCAGTCAAACGGCTGCCGACAGCCAGGAGCGGCTCTCTGATTACTGTAATCACACACAGGAATCTCTCCTCCTCAAAGTGTGTATTTAAAGGAAAATTCCACCTCATAATGGCATCCACAGCTCGCTGCCCGGAGGCCCTTCTGTGTTCTTGGGACTTGAAGACTCCATGCAGGTCTGTCACTCCGACGTCAGCTCACATTACGGACGGCTGCCATCTTGTTTTAAAGAAGTTTTAATCATTTTCCGCTGCAGGAATCAAACTTTCCTTCCAGTTTATTTCTGACTGTGAAGCCTGTAGAGACAGAAAATCATTTTAACAGGAATCTGATTCCTCTGGTTCACATCAAACTGTTTGTTATCCAGAAAATGATGTCTGATGTTAAATCTCTGGGAAAACACGAATCAGAGCTGAATGTTTAGGAAAAGTTTCATTTTTATCACAACAGAATCAGACGAGGACAGTCAGTTCGTACAGCTAGTTACATGAAGAAGCTTTGTCTTTAGTTTGGTGCTTTTTGTCTCTGCTGCTGTTTAAATTCAAAATCCTTTCTGATGATGAGAACTCTTCATCATCCATAGATTAATGTTAGCATTCAGTTTGTATTCTCTGCTTATCCGGGATTCTCCCGTCTGTCCTTCGAACCGGCTCACAGCTCGTCTGTTCGGCTGTTTCCCTCCAACATGAAGCCGCTTCAGATATGTGGAAACTGGTTATCTTAAAATATAAGTATCATAGATTATATTCAGAGTACAACGACAGATACTAACAAGATTAAATCTGCATTTGGATTCTGCTGATGTCAGTCAGGCTGATAGACTGCTACAATAAAATCAGGCAAGCTAGGCTAAGCTAAAGCAAGGGAAGTAAAAATGTTTAGCTAGTAATCGAAAGGCTAAGATAAAATAAGTTTGTCTAAGTTAATGAACACAGACAACACAAGTAAGAAGTTCAATGAAGAAAACATAAGCTAAACCAAGCTAAGCTAAGGCTAAATATGGTAAAATACTCATGTAAAGGCTAAGCTTCATAAATTTAAACGAAGCTGGAAGTGTTTGTTAACTGGAAGCTTTCTTCAGGTGTTTGGTTCTGAACTGCTGATGAAATCATTCAGAGGTTGTGGGTTCAAGTCCAGCCAGTTAGCATATAGCTACGTCCCATTAGCTGCATCTTGTTGAATTTTTTTTAAGGTTTGTTAACTCTAGTAGCCTTTATTTGATAGTGAATCGACAGGAAAGTGTCTAATGAGACGCCCAGCAAAGGCCACCAGACGGGGAATCGAACCTGTGACGGCCGCCTGGTTCCTACTGGCTCCATCCGTTCCTGCTGGTTATTGGGGGAGGGGGTTGTTGGTATCCCCAGCTGTGATTGGCTGAGCGTCCAGGTGGAAAACCAGAGCAGCTGAGCATCACTACCTGCAGCAGGTTTCCTTGCCAGTTTCTGAGAAGGCGGAAACAAAACAAGAGAGACGTTTCACCACATCCTGGACTTTAAAACACTCAGATTTACTTTCTGACTGCACATCCTCCGTCTCCTGACACCTCCACCCTGAAACTGGGTGCAGCTCAATCCACCAAGCGTCCTCCCCTGAGGCCAGCAGCAGAAAGCGTTTCAGGGCGGCGAGCGCCTTCAGCTGCACGCTCTGCCTCAAACCGACGACAGGAAGTCAAATGTGCCGAGCAGCAGATGTTGCTGAGAGGAACTGACAGACTTCAGAGTCTTTAACGGTGATCGGAGTCAGCTGATGGAGCTACTGAAACACACACAATAACACACACATCCAGAAGACTGCGGACGGTGAGTAAAACCTTTCAGCTCAAACCAAGACAAACAGACGTTCCTCCAGATCAAACGCTGTGATCGACTTCGCCTGCTGAAGTTCTTGACTGGACAGTTTTGTCTGCCAGGTGCCGTCGTTGCTCCTGGCAGATTTCAGGCTCTGGGTCTGAACCTCGTTGGGGTTTGCATGTCTTTGTCTCTCTGGTTTCATCCAAAAACATGGAGGGTTAATTATCTGCTCCTGATTCCTGATAGTCTGTCCTGTTGGTCCCTGTTTTGGTTGGTGACCCGTCCAGCGGTTTACCCCGGTTCACACCAAGTTTTCCCAGGGATTAGACACCACAGCTCTTCACCTGCATCTGCTTTTACCTGTTTTAACGGGTCAGACATTAAATAAACCTTAATCTTCACTGATGGGCTCAGTGGAAACCATCGTAGTGCTACTGCGGAAGCTTGGCTTTCCTGGATTGGCTGCTTTGTGGCTAGCTGTTTCAGATTCCCAAGATGCATTTTCTTTTTAAATATTCCAGATACGCTTTATGAAACAGCAGTAAACGGCAGCTGACTGTGACTCTGAGATCTTCTCTGTTCTGGACTCAGGAGTTAAAGCTTTTCCATCAGATAAACCAACAAACTCAGATGTTTCTTCTCTCCCTCAGTGGATTGGAGGACAGTTTCTCCTCCGTGGAGACAGAATCCAGTCTGAAACATCCAGAACACGACTGGATCCGGTTTGGAATGAGGCTTTAACTGAACCTTACCTCTCCTCTGTTTTATTGATTTAGCCAGCAGGACAGATTCTGAACAGTTTCCTAACGCCTCAGTCACACAGCAAGATTCTTTATGCCTATTTTCTCCTTAAAGATTCTCTGATGATCTTTAACTGAAAACATAATCAGAGTAGATTTTCCTCCGTGTGTTCAGAGTCATCTGCTACGTTCTGATCTAAAATCAGGAATGTTCAGCATGTTGGATTGTTTTGACCTGATGTCGCAGTGTGTGTGTTTCCCAGATGATAAACGCTGAACGCAGCCTGTTGAAGGTGACGTGTAGCCAATCAAAGAGCGAGGTGACGGAGACACACAGAAATATGGAAGATGATATGAAAGTCTGCAGGTTGGAGGCGTCTTCATGTGTCGGTTTTTCTCTAACATCGTCCACTAACGATCAGCTTTGGCTCTTCCCGGTCGGCCATGTTTGTTTACTCTGAACTCGCGTTTGCTCTCAATAGGTTTTGTGAGATTTCCTGTCTGAATGTTGGTGAATGAAATCGGTGTGTGTTGCTCCTGCTGTGTGGCTGGACATCACACACCAAACCTGTTAAAGCTGCGATTACTTCCCGTCATGTTTCGGGTCGCTCAGGTTTTCAAACACTGTTAAAATGTTGGAGCGGTTCTTGCGGTTGGGGAGAGACTTGGTCTCCTGAAACCGGTGGATGTGTGTCTGCTGCTCATCAGCTCTGTAGAGCTGGACATCATGCAGTTTAGTCTTTGTATTCCAGCTTGTAGGACGGCATGTAAAAGTTGCAGTAAAAGTCCGGCCCTCTAGGATGCGGTTTGAGATGTGCTGCATCCAGAGCCATCGCTGGAACCAGTTTGTGTTTAGAATCAGAGTTAGATCTTATAAGTAAAACACTGAAAATGTGTAATACTGTTTCTCATTACGGCTCTCTGCTGTTGCGGTGAGGTCAGCACAGTCAGTGCTGCGTCTCACAGGAGGTGTTGGTCTGAAAACCAGAGCAGATAAGAGACACAAGGAGGAAGGAGGCGTGATGCCTCCTTTGTTTTAGCGTTTGGTGCTAACAGCAGCAGATCGGCAGCTAGCTCTGAGTCAATCTGCAGGTTTGCTTTAAGCACCAACTCACTGCGGTCGGCCCGACACGTTTACCTCAGATTAACACATGCAGTCTTCCTCTTGCTGCGTCGCATCCGCTGGGTTTACTCTTCAGTTCTTGTTTCTGAGCAGCTGCAGGCTGTCGGCACCTGAAGACCTGCTGCTGCTGCAGGAGTTTCTGCTTCCTGCACAGGAAACATGCAGCACCAAGTCAGCAACAGCTTCTCCTCTTTCTGCTCCATGCAACGAGTGAAAAACCAAAAGGTTTCTGTCGGTCCTGATTCAGGCTCACATGATCTGGAGGTTTGGTGAAACATCCTGGAAGTTGTTTCCAGGATCGGACCGAACCTCCTGCTGGTTTCACCAGAACCACAGGCAGACGTCAGCCATCTTCCTCTGAGGCGGCCGCATGGCGCATCGATCATCTTCTACTGTTTATCATTTATCATGAATATTTTCTCATTTTAAGAATTTGGTTTTGTTGCCTTGATAAATTTTATTTAATGGTTTAAAAAAACTGACATTATATTTCTACTATTTTCTCTATCAATAAATGTCAGTAAGATCAAACATATGATTAAAGTCTCACTGGTTTAGTTTTATTCCAGATCTAAATGTTTTTCAGTAATATTTCTGTTTGTGTTGCTATGACGATGGCTCCAGTTACCCAACATAGAAATAATAAATAATGTTTTTATTCGTATCGTTATAATAATACTACAAAATATTGCAATAAATTTTAAGACCATATCGGCACCGCTAACATCAGAACCAGAACAGAACCAGAACCAAGGGGGGCACAACAACAACACCAGAACAGTTCTGGTTCTGTTCTGGTTCTGGTTCTGGTTCTGGTTCTGGTTCTGGTTCTGTTCTCTCAGAAGCAGAGTGAGTCTTCATAAAATGAGGAACGTCTTCAGTGAGAGGCGTTTTCAGAGGCCGCTGTAACATAGACTGCTAGAGGAGATCCTTCCTGCTGTGAGGAAAACTTCAAACGTTTCATTTCCCTCTGCGGATCAAAAAGTGGATTTTTGATTATTTTAACTGATAATCAGATTATTATTATAATTAAATTTTTATTGGTTCTGTTTTAGTTTAATAAATCCCGACCAGCTCTGTTCTAGTTAGATTTGTTTCCAGCCTCTCAGTGTGGAAATGGCTCTGGTCTAGTCAAATCCTAGCTTCCTGGCAGCAGCAGCTTGGATTCCTGTAATCACCTACAGTTTGGCTCTGTAGCAGTCAGTGTTCCAACGTCGGCTAACGGAGACGCTGCCATTAACAGACGGAGACTTTTCTGGACTGAAACTCTGATGGAGGTTTGGTCCGACCCGGCGGCCGACAGAACCACTGGATCTGAAACAGAAAACTCGGCACTTCAGCTCGCAGAGGTTTGGTTTCACCTGGAGGTCGACCTGATGGGAGTCAGGGGTCGTCAGGGGTGGCGACAGTGTGACCCCTGACAACAACAACAATGAAAAGAGGAAGAACCGAGTCAGCCGGAGGTGACGCTCCGCTGCTCACACTTCCTGTTAGCAGTGACAGATGGCAGGTCGTTGCTGCCTCTTTCCTCAGGTTGCCTAGGTTACGGTCAGGATGATGCAGGTTTCAGTTGATACCAACAGTCCTGTTGTTCACTGAGCTGGTAATAATGTGAAGTGTATCTTTGAATTTTAAAAGGTGTGCACCAAGGTTGAGTATTTGGTTCATGTGAAGGTTTCTCCTGATGCAGACGATACTGTGGTTTATTCCACCTGCAGGAAAATTAAGTTTAATAAAATTCATCCAATTATGATCTGGAACAGAAACATCAGACATTTTACTGGATTGTTTTATTTGCTTTCTTAAATAAATTTCTGTTTAGTTTTTGAAAATAAAAAGTTTTTTCTGTTCTGATGTTTGTCTCTGCAGCCGCCAAGCGTCCCTCCTCAGTCTCGTCTCTGAGTGGGATTGTGGGTAGGATGATGTCGGCTGGCGAGCGAGGAGCGTCTTCGTCCTCCTGCACCTCCGTCAACACCGTGTGTTCGGACGGCGAGCGCCCCGTCTCCCTATCCCTGTCCTCCTCCACCTCCTCCGTCTCGCTGCAGGATGCCTCCTCCTCGTCTTCCTCCTCCTCTTCCTCTCTGCCGTACGGCGCCGTGCCGGCCTACAACGCCTCGTCCTCCACGCCCAAACGGAACGGCTCCGACATCAGCCTGGACCTCACGCCGCTCGTAACTCCGCCCACCGGAGCGGCCCTGCCAGTCGGAGGCGGGGTTTCCAAGATGGCGGCGACAGGCCACGCCCACAACGGACACACAGCCAATCCGGCGGCGACGCTGCCAGCGGGGGCCGCGCCCCGGCAGCTGTCCAGGCTGGACAGAGTCATTCTGGAGATCGTGGAGACGGAGCAGACCTACGTCAGAGATTTAAAGAGCATCGTGGAGGTGAGAGTCCAATCATAATCCATGCTGGAGAAAAGATTCTCCTGTTGGACAAAATGTGTCGTTTTGAGGATCTGCTGTGGTTTCTGTTCTACCTGCCGATGAACCAGCAGTTACAGAGTCATGGAAATTTGTCACGTTTTCAGGATGGATGAAATGTTTTTGTCCTAAAGAGTTTTAGTGAAACAGAAAGAAAAAGTTTTTATTTAAAGGAAAATATAATTAGTCATTTCAGAAGGAATGCTGAAAGAGTGTAGTTTCTATCTGGAGTGAAAGATTTGAAATGAGCCTGAAAGAAAATTCAAACATGATTGATTCATTATTACTGTGAAAACATATAGTATAAATTAGTTATAAATAAAAAGTAATATAGTAGGAAAAGGAAGATAAATTGTTTTGGATTCATTTGATCTGTGTTAGCTTCATTGGAAAAGTAACTCTGATGATATTCATCACTTCACCTCCATGTTTACAGCATTCATCTTTACGTGAGGCTTTCTCTTTATGGTCTACATGGTTTTCTTCTTCTTCCCTTTCTGCTTGCTGGTTCTCTGAAGTTTATTAGCGGTTGGTTTAGAAACTTGAAGGCGGTTTAGCTCCACCTACAGGATGTAGAAGAGGAGATAAATCAGAAGATCACTGATTCTCTCCTGATGGACAGACTGAGGCTTACGCTGCTCTGCTGGTTGGAATAGTGCCTCACTGTTGGTATTAAGGATGGGGAATTCACAGAGTTCTGCTGTGACAGGAAGGTACATTACTTTAACTTTCACATTTCTAACCAGCCTAGAAACAAATGTCTTTGCTGTGTTTAGAAATGTATTAGCCAAGTTAATCCAAAGTAGATCGTATTGAAGAATAGGCTGGTTGTTGTTCATTTGCTCGTCGTCTCCAGCTGTCGACCGGCAATTGGGTGAGAAAACAGCTGCTGTTCCCGAGTTCTAACACAGATGGCGCTGTTGAACCTCTCTCTTTTTATGGAAACAATCGCCAGGAACAGACAGGAAACCGTGAGGACTCTACCTTCATTAACCGGGTTTGTTATCATTAAATCCTGCAGAATCGCCTCGTTAGCATGTCTGTTAGCTCAGCGTTAGCTCCCCGTTTATTCTCTTAGATTTTCATATTTCTGTTTCTGCGCGCCGTGTTGTGACACTTTACCAAGCTTCGCTGTGTTTCTGCTGCATGACTTAGACTTTGACTTTACCTGAGGAATGTTTCAGACGTTTTGTTGAATTTTTTGCATGATTGAAGGCATTTCATCCGTCGTTGGTCCAGGTGCACCAACAGTGGGCCAGCCGGGTGTGTGTGTGGGTGTGTGTGTGTGCGTGTGTGAACCAGGCTATTGAAGTGAATTTACAGCAGCTTTCATCCTGAGCCATGAGAGACCCGGAGAGGCCGGCTGTCGTCAGCTTCTCCTGCTGCTGCTGCTCATCTCTCCAGCTTTCATCCCGGCTCACTTTCAGTCACACCTTCCTGTGGTCGGTGTGTTTACTGATTGTTAGGATATTTAAGGAGCCATGTTCAAACTTCTGTTTTCCCTCCAAACAGCCGGACTTTTTCCTCCACGGTTGAATCGTTGCTGTTCTGGTTCTGGACGCTTCACAGCTGAAAGGATTCTTGTTCTTACTTTTTCACTGTCGGACAGCTATTCTGATGTGTAACCGTGGCAACAAGGTATTGTTTTTACAGCTGGGAGAAGCTAATTGGCATCCCCAAAGCTCAAAACATACCTGAACTTTGACCTGAAGCCCCCTGAGGAGTTGAAAGGAGGCTTCATGGCTACAGAGCAGAGAGAAACAGATAAAGTTCAGTCTGTCCCTTCCATCATTATCCCCTACTCCAACATCTCTGTGCCCAGCTGACTGACGGAGATCAGATACTTGGATAACAGGAGTGACGACGACATTTCATTTACTTTTAGATAAATAAAGTATTTTGGAATTGAATTTAACAGAATTTATGTAAGTTAATTGTATTTAACCTCGTTTTAGCTAACTAAGGTTAGCTTAGCTTCCCTTAGCCTAGCCCACCTTGCTTTAGCTTAGTCTATTTCAATTTATTTAAACTGGTTCCAGCTTTGCTAATTTTAGTTTTTCTTAGCATAATTTATCTTGTGTGTTTATATTGGTGAGTGATGCTGGCTCTCTCAAGCTGCACTTATTTTAGCTCACTTTAGCTTAGCTTAGATTTTTTTATGTGACTTTGATGCATGTTATCTCAGCTTGCCTTAACTATTTTAGCTCACATTACTGTAGCTTTCCTTAGCCTTGCTTACTTTATCATAGCTTGAGTTAGCTTACCCTAGCTTAGCTTGTACAAATGTAGGTTATTTTAGATTTGTCGTACTGTTAAAGTCAGTCCAAAATGGAGCCTGGAGCTGAGGATCAAGAATAGATATAAAAAGGCTTTGTTATTATCAAACCTCTGCTGTCACTGCTGGCTGTAAAAAATAATTTTTCATTTTATCTTTTTTCAACACATTCAATAACCGCTGGCTGAAGACAAATCCCATTTTTTGTTTTATGAGAATTTCATGTTAAACTCACCAGATTACTGTCATATTTATTAAGGAGCTTTCTATCCTCTGTCATGAAAGTGAACATAATTCATCATTTCTCCATGGTAACCGACTGCGTAGCTGTAAAATTGTGTTTTGATTCAGTTAATCTTGCATCACAGATTAAGAACTGCAGATGAAATCAAGACTGAGCAGAATTAGATCATGAGCAGAAGGTTTTCCTCTGTGAACACCGCTGGGGTTCAGCAACGCAAGTTACAGTTCCAGGATTCCTGGAGGATTCCTGGAAGATTCCTGGAGGTTTCCAGGTGGATTCCTGACATATGATAAGTACATGTTTGCCTCCTGGTCCTGCAACGCGGCCGTGTCTCCTGCTGCTCTCTGCAGTCTGAGGTCTGGTT
>CAEFZY010049220.1:0-16633 GCA_903066815.1 Brachyrhaphis roseni
ACAAGTAAACAACACCAAACGACCATAATATTCAATGGGACAAAGTACAAATGCAGCTCTTAGACATTTATAAAACCAAACTAAACCAACAACAGTATTACTTACATTCAATGGACGCACACAATAGAACGAAGTAATAACTGAAGTCTGCCTTGACAGCCGCACCACTCAATACTCAGATCCATGAACGAGATGTAGCAAATATGAACGGGAAGTCACCCAGTGGCTGAAATAAATTACTACATTTAAAACACCTTAATAAAGTGTTTTAATGTGTCTTAGAAAGACACTTTAAAACACATATGAGGCGCACCGGATTATAAGGCGCACTGTCGGTTATTGAGAAAATTGAAGGCTTTTAGGTGCGCCTTATAGTGCGGAAAATACGGTAGATCAAAATTTAAAAATCAGGGTGCCACCTGATTACCAGGAAATAACATCCAAGCAGTTATCAGTCTCAGTTATTGCTTAGAAACAGCTGCAGTATGAGGTTTGTATTGAAAAGTTTTGGAAATGAGGCCAAATTAGTCGTAAGCTGCACATTTCAAACATGATGGTTTTAATGTTTTAAGTATCTGTCGATGTAAGCGAGGTTGATTCTACGTTTTTTTGTTTGTTTGTTTTTTTGTCAATTTAGCATTAATACAATCATTACTTGAGAAACAACACAGTTGTTTGGGTTTACAACACCATCAAGTGTTGCTTTTTTTTTCTTTTTTTTTTAGGAATTTATGAAGATTAGTGAAATATATGAATTTGGAGATAGGTTCCGTTTGGGACTGGATGAAATCTAGTTCCACCTTTGGTTGTTTTTAGGGAACCACTAACATTTGTTTAAGTTCTAAACACGGATTGGTTTTTCCCAGGGAAATGCCTGTTTCTGTCCGGATTTACCGAGGAGCAACTCAACCACATGCACGACACAACGCTGCCGGTCAAATACAAAATGGGCTTCACCAATATGGTGTCCAGGGCAACACCAGGGAGTAAAGACCTCTCAAGGTAGCCATGTAAACTGGTGAATAATTAAAAAAAAAAATAAAATCTTAAAATCTCCACTTCAGATTTTGGTAAAATGCTGCATTTTATGTTATTTTTCTTTCCCCCACATCAGTAAAGAATTGCGAGAAGGAGGTAAAATTCTGGTGGAGAAGTTGAAGAAGTACAAACCGCTCATTGCAGTGTTCAATGGAAAATGTACGCTTTCCCCCACCCTCACCATCAATTCAGTGTTCAGAGTAACACTGATTTGATTCAAAGTTACATTGCTTTTTTTTTTTCTTCCTAGGTATCTATGAAATGTTCTGCAGGGAACTGTTTGGCAAGAAACCACAAAAGCTGGAATTTGGTTTGCAGCCGCACAAGATCCCAGAATGTGATGTGGTGAGAGCCTTTATATTTGCATCACTGTAATACATCAAATTTTAAAAAATGACAAACGCGCTAAAGCTCCAGAGAAATAACAACACCTGAGCATTCAGCAGTGGTATTCATAAACTTCAATAGACTTCATTTCGGTACATTTGTTGAGTGGTGTCCGTTTTTTTGTCACATGTTGCAGTTTTCACGTATCAGAATAAAGGAAGCTGAACACAATGCACGCCACAGATTTTTGTTGGCAAAACAAATATTTCATTTTCCTTTTATTCCACAGTCGTACACGACTTTGTGTTGGAGATCACATGAAATACAAAGAAAATTCACTCAGGATTGTGTTTGCAACATTCAATGGCATGTTAGGGCAATTGGAGATGGAAAAGAAAAGAGGAGTAAATATCTGCCAAAAAAGAAATTCTGAAATTTTTAGATTAATTTCAGAAATTTCTGCCCAAAAAAAATAAACAAGGATATTTTTGAGCTTGAAGAGGTGAAAATTTGCTCTAAAAAACTGCAACATTTTTAGATTAATCTCAGAAATTTTGGAGGAAAAAAAAGCCTTTTCAACTTTTGAAACTCAAGAAATGTACCGTACTTGTTTTTTCAAGAAATGTCTTGAGTTATTTTGGGGGGAATTTTTTGTGTGCAACAGCTTTAAGACGCTGTCTTGGTAACATAAAATGTGGAAAAGTAAAAAAAATAAAGTTGCATGGCGGTGTGTAACGTGGCTTACAGTGCTATCAGCAAGTTTGAAAAAAAAAAAGAAAAAATTAATAGGCAACTCCAAACTTAACATAGAGGACCTTTGTTTACTTTTTTGTCAGAAGAAAAAAATAAAAAATGAATCACACCAGTGTTATTAAAATGTTTAGCAATTAAAACAATCACCACAGCCAGTTGGTAACATTTGTCAAAATTTTAAAAGCTATATTTTCTTTCACATGAAAATTTTTTAATATCCCAACCTAAACTGTCTAATACGGTTTTGTTCTCACGTACTTCCCAGACAAAATTTATCACAAACTGCTAATAATGTGCTGAAAAGGTAAATGACGTCTCATCATCAGATCTGTCTCAGTAGTAAACAAAGATCACCTTCTACAGGCAGCTTAGCATTCATAAACTACAGAGTTTCTTCTTCATTGATTGGTTGCCCCTCCAGGCCTTGTACCTGATGCCTTCCTCCAGCGCCCGCTGTGCCCAGTTTCCTCGTGCTCAGGACAAGGTTCACTTCTACATCAAACTGCGGGAGCTCCGGGATCAGCTGAAGGGCATCCGGAAAGCTACCGAGATCGAGGAAGTCAACTACACATTCGATCTTCAGTTAGCTAAGGGTAGGCTTCAATTTCAATAGGCATATGTGAGCTAGATAAGCCAGAGTAAATGATTTAAACCGTTTTACACAATGTTACAGCACAATATGAGTTTCATTCAGCGTCTTGATTTTTTTTTTTCTCCGAACTTCAACAGAGGATGCCAAGAGGTTAGCAATAAAAGAGGAGCAGTATGACCCTGGATATGAGGATGCCTACGGCGGCGCGTATGTGGAGAGAGGAGCTGAAGAAGGCCAGGCCAATAGCCATAGCAACGGTCACTGTACGCTCTCGTCTACCGCGATCTCAGGTAACCACCAGCAGATGTCTAAACCTGAAACGAATCCTAACAAGATATAATAATGGGATTTATTTGAAACATGAGCCACTAAGGTGACAGAACTATCTAATATCATTCTATGTTTTCTGGGGCTTTTCTGTCAGGTAAAAGTTTGAGTTGCACTCAGGTATTATCATTGCGTTCTGTGACTCGATACTATTAAGGCTACTGCTAACTAGCTGCTAAAATACACTAATGTTCTAGCTAGCTAGCTTATTTGAGTTATAGATGCAAATTTATTGCAACGTGACTCAAGAAATGTTATACATTTCTGTGGAGAGACAGGTCTTAAATTCCATTCATAATTATCTTTAAAAGGCCTTAAAATGTCTTGAATTGAAAGTAAGATGAAAATCATTTCAAGGGCCATGCTTTTGACACCACTGGCGTAATTCATTCAATAGTCCTCCGTCTGCATCTGTCCGTTTGTGGCCCGTCCTCAGAAGGAGCACAGGAGGCGACCACATCCCAATCAGAGGGTCAGCTCCCAGATGGACAGTGGATGACCCAGTCGTTTGCTGATGAGATTCCCAACATCGGCAGTGAACAAAACGCCGGCAGCGTGTGAGGAAGACGAGAAAAGGCTTCGTTACCTTCCAGAGACATTAGCTAACTCAGTCTCCAAACTGCAGTCGGTTAGGTTTTAGAAGTTTCTTCTTTTTTTTTTAGCAAAGTGGAGTATAAGCTCTTTTAGGATTTAACTGAAACTGCAGAATGTTATTTTTTCTGCACATTTTATTTTTGTTTTTTTTTATTCATGAGCCATTTTACATGTGTAAATCAGGGACATAACTGGCTGTCTTTGTAGACATTTGTGTATTTAAGCATTTGTTTTTAATCGCTGTATTGTTGAGGACTGCACTGTGCTGCAGTTGGAGTCAACATTATAATCTACTGTTTCCAGTAGACTGACTGTTTAAGGTCATCTTTAAGCTCGACTTCTCTGGAGGGAAGGATCCAATCAGGATTACTGCTACACTCAAGGTGCTATGAACTGATACGATGCACAATAACGACTTGTTGAAACCACACATTAATGTCATCGGTCCTACAGCTGGATTGCTGACTTGCCTTTCAAAGTTACACAACCTATAATGGTTTTAATTAATCTTTTCTTTTGTTTGTTTTTACTTTAGATGCTTTGGATTATGGTATGTTTATTAACTGTCATTGGATTTTATGAAACATTTGTTGATTAAAATGTTATTCTACTGATTCATCACTCACTTTATGGGATTTCTGCACAATTGAACAAGATTTAAAATCAATTAAGTAGTCATTCAAAGTTATTAAAAGGTGCTTTTTTTATTTAGGGAAATAACAGAACTTGATGTAATCATCAAAAAAAAAGTTGATTTTACATCATACTTCCCCTTTAAAGACATATTTCTCTTACCCTACTATACTATGGATAGTATGGCACAAGCAGGACACTAAGGCACACAAAGCTGATTTCAGAACTACCTAACAGCATTCGCTTAAATGCCATATTTCTGCTTTTTACACAACTCTCTCTGTTTATATGAGTTTGGGAATTTACTGTGAATGTCAACCAATGCCTAAGTTAATTTAAAAAAGCAAGCCTTCCCATAAATTGGTGTTATGTTTTAGAGATAATCCACTACAGGTATCAGGGTTCTCTGCACTGTCGAAAAAAGAACTAATATCACGTTTTTTTTTAAAAAAAAAAACACATTTACTACCGGTATTTTCAATTACGAATCAGGTCTAGTGATTTACAGCTTTCTCTTTTTATGTAAATTTTATAGATAAAGTCAAGAAAAAATGGGGTTCAAGAAAATATGATCTTTATTTTATAAGAGTAAGACCATTAGAAATTTTGAAGTTAAATAAAATAGTTTACATATACATCTGTAAATAGACACTTTCCCTTTTTTACATTTTGACATGCTTTCTGTGTCCAACATCATCTTGACATTTTCTATAGAATCTTGTCCTGATACAAAACCAACAAAGGACCAAATTAACAACTGAACTAAAAGTAGTCTGGGTTCAGACTTTGTGTCTCCCTCTGTGCGGTCGGCGCAGTCTGAGCCAAAGGACTTGTTCTAATAATAAGGAGTTAAAGAAAAAGAGAGATAAGCATTCTGCGAAGTTCATGCTTTGAGACAAACCTTTTTGGAGTCATCGCTCCAGATTCTCCATGTACATTATGCCACATGTAAAACACAATAGGCATCCCGGTTTCACTTTAATCTTTTCCATTTCTTTTTTTAAAAAACTCAAATCTACTTTACCTTTGGCAAGCGAGAGGCTGAGCTGGATAGGCCGGAGGGGCAGGGTCAGCATGTAAATAATGACTTTTATTGGGAGGAAGTGAGTAAACCGAGACCACCAGCTGCTTGGATCGCGATTATGCTGGCACGCCTCACACAGCACTAACATGTGGAAACACAATCAAAACGTAAACTTTATGATCTGCTTCAGGAGACATTTGAAATACATTATCTTCATTTTGTTTCAGTCTGTGACCTCATGCTGCTCAGAGTAGTAGTTTGTATTCACACAGATATTAAATCTAACTTTATTTTAGCCTTGCAAGCTATGGACACAAACAATTAATCAATTTGTGATTAAATGTTGATTAACGGTTTATTAGATTGAAATTAGCGCCAATGATTAACTAATAACTACCGGTAATCATTTTTAAACAAGGCAAATGAAAAATGTAGCCCTTCATTTTATGGAAAGACAGCCGGCCTTATTGATGCAAGAAAAAACTGGAGTTTTTGTGGCCACTTATCAATCAATCGTTAGTCGATCGATAGGAGCAATCAACTTTAGACAAACTGATTAATCGATAACTTGCATCCCTACTGCTGTCCTACAGTGTTTATTTCCACTCTGACCTTCCTGGATGCTGGCGGGGAGGCTGTGGGTGACTTTGTGGCTGAGCTGTGTCTGCTCCTCCTGCTGAGGGTTTCCTTCTTGGCACTGCAGCATCTTCCTCAGCCTGACCTCTTCTGCATGAGCCCGCTCTTTACCACGCTCACGACAAGCAGGTGTGGTCCACCCTTTCCCAAGCGATAAACTCCGAGGGATGTGCTTCGCACCGAGCAGATCTAAATTCAAAAATTCTTGACTGGCGATGTACTTAGGCCTGACTTTGCAGATGGCAATAAAATAAAGGTTTTAAAGACCTGCTGTGAGGATGGAAGTGGGAATGCTCACCCCTTTCTTCCAAGAAACGAAGAGCGTCCAGGTAGCCATTGTGGCAGATCTCAGCTAACTTCTGATTGACACAAAAACACAAAGAAGAACTGGAGGTTTTCTTTGTTCCACCTGGTCTGTTCATTGTTAAACTTCAAGAATAAAAAAAATCAGGATTAAGAAACAGAATACCCAGATTTGGACATGTAGCCAGGTCTCTATAAAAACAAATATTTCCACCACATTGTTTACAAAAATAATATTGTACAACACTGAATCAGTTTCAGAAAGGTTTCTTTATCTACATGATGAATGCAAACATATCCACCCTGAGTGTTGTTTTAAACATGCCAAACCCACAGGGGGCAGCGTAGCGCAGAGCTAAAACCTATGTCAGCCAGTCAGAATCCTGTTGGGAATAAAACATGACACTAGGAGGTTTATTTGCATGGAACTGATGTAAACTGATGAGCTGATGAGCCGCTTTTAAATTGCGTATTAGAATATAAAGTTAATAAAATACAAGATGATGTTGATTGGGAATCATGTCAAAGGAAGGACGTGGAAAAATTATTTGTTGCAATCTGTAATGCATGGGAATGTAAATCTCTGTTTCTCCATGGAATTTTCTCAACAATTGTTTCAGTTTTTATAAATAACCGTTTTTAGTGATGTCAAGCTGAGTTTTCATGTGGACTAAAGGCCAAAGCGCATAAAGACATATTCGTTTTTCCCAGATGTCCGTCTACGTCGGGACTGGACCTAAAAATCACATTTCTCCATTTCCACTCACCTCCAGAGTCGGAGGGAGGAACGACGTACACACACGGTAGACATTGCCGGTGTTAACCTGAATGCTCACGTTGCCGTAGTGGGCCTCGAAAAAGTTGAAGGTCCCCTCCTTGGGGCAGATGTCGCTCTCGCCTGAGAAGGGGGCCATGGTGATGGTGTTTCTGTGCTCAAACAGGGGCATGTTGTTGCTCAGAGCTCCATCCATATAGTGCTGAGGAAGCAGAGGTAACTGTGAATCTAGACGACCAGGTACAAAAAGCCCTTCCAAGTTTTGTTGAAGTCCTTTGGCTAAGTGCTTGATTTTACACATCTGTTGCCATGTAGCTGATTAGAAAATCCTTGAATTCAGGGATTTGGAGGGATGAATATAATACGGTGTATAAAGTAAATGTTATTGCTAGATGGTAATAATCACACACTGCAAAAATACAAAATCTTAAGAATTTTTTTTTTGTCTAGTTGCTAGTGGAAGTATCTTGATACACTTTGAATAAGACAAAACTAATTTACAAGCCAATTTTCAGCAAAATATGAGATTGTTTAAAGTCAACAATTCCTTAATATTGATAAAAAAATAATAAAAAAAACACTTAAGCCAAGATATTTTTTCATGTTAGGTGAAAAAAAAGTGCCAGTTGAACAAGTACCTTTTTTTTTTTTTTTTTACCAATATTGAGTAATTAGGAGCAAGTAGCTCCTATGTCTTGCCAAAACATTACTTGTAAGTCACTTTATTTCAGGTGTGCTAAAATATTTGCATTAGAAACTAGACAAAAAAATCTTGCCTGGTAAGATTTTGTGTTTTTGCAGTGCAGAAACACAAAACCAGTCCTGTTGATGGTTTCTGGAATTTTCTAGTCTATGATCTGGAAACTGCTGCCTATAAAACCAGCTTCCTAAAAGTGGATCTCCTCCCGGTTTTTGTATCTTGTTTTTTTTTTTGTTTGTTTGTTTCCAAATTAATTTTCCAAGTTGAATTTCTCATCTTTGTTGCCGATTTGTTTCTGAAATGTTTTTTGGCTTGAAACACTGTCGCTGCTGAGTTAAGTTAACTTGAGTTTATCCCACATGTGAAGACAATGCTGAGGGAACAAACTCACCACTCCGTGGTATGATGGTGTTTTAAAGCCACAGTAGACAGGAAAAAAGCAGCTGCACATGAGTACCTGTGAGGAGAAGCACAGTCACTGCAGCTACCTAAAACTACATTTCTATTTTTGCACGACTTTGTGAGTAATCGGTTTGATCTACTCTTGTTTTGCCGTCCGTCATACAACGACGTGATCCTCAGTTCTAACCTGAATGAGCTCCTCTCTAGAGTCAAACTTCGACACTAGCACATTTTGTCCGTCCGCCAGCCTGGTGAGGGACACGCAGAGCCTTCCTGACGCCCGAAGGTGGGCATCCTGCGGAAGCTTCTTCAGCAAAGAGTCCCGCACTGTCTGCAGCATCCCGAAGGTCGGGTGGAAAACTCCCAGAGTGTGTTTTCTGGCCTCCTTTGCCAGGTTTAAAATACTGACACACAGCTGTTCTGAGGAGGGAGAGAGGTTGAGACTTCATAAATTACAGTAAAGCTGAGGCATGTAACTGTAATACAATGGGTTTTTTTGGGGGGGGGTTACATATTTTTTTTAAAACTGGGATGTATGAAGCAGATGATGTGTGGGGGGAACAAAAAAAAAACCAAGTTACTCTGCCTTCTCCCAGATCTAATCAGAAACAACCAATGAGAACCAGAGGAGGGTCTTAGGGCTGTCAATCACTCTTTCTCTACCACACTGCAGCTGGTTCACCACAATACCCCATCATAAATGCTAATGCTAGTCAGCATGATAGATCTTTAACCAACCCACTGACTTGACCTTCTGTTGTGAATGTGGTGTTTTGCTTTGATTCACTTCCGTTATCTCTGAATATGATGTGAACTATGGAATTTGCCCTCATGTTTCCCCCGTGGTGAAACATGAAGAACACTTGATTTAAGACAACGCAGAACTGGAAAAGTATCACAAAGTTTTTACTTTAGATCTAAATGATGGCATTGTGTGAAACTTTCTGATACACCACAGTTGGATTATTTGAAAAAAAAAAAAAAAAAAGTAATTTTCTAATGAACATATGACGATCCTATTCATACTTCTACGCACTTGAGAGATATTGAGTAGCGTGGCTCTATGGAGGACTCACCAATGGGAATCCCCGTAGCCAGGGCTGCTGCCACTAGACAACCGGAAGAGGCCCCCCCGAACTTAGAGGCTCCGTGCAGCAGCTGAGGAACCCGCTCCAGGATGCAGCTCAAAGCTCCAACGTAGTAGATGCTCCTAAATCCACAGCCTGCAAAAGAGATGTTCCACTCCGAGGACAAGTCCACCATTCTCCCTCCGTCTCCCATTCAGCAGAACTCAGACCATTCTTATCTCCCCATCCTTTGCGGGGATCCCCACGCCGCAGCTGATTGCATCTGGATCCCCGCTGGGCTGAAGAAACATGCGTTATCTTGAAGGGGCGGGGCTTAGCAGGATCAAATGTTACAAAACAGGAAAAAAGTACGACCCACTCGCTCAACCCCCCCACCACACACACACACACACACATTACCAGTGATCAAAACAGCTGAATGGCATATGACCCTGCACTGCTTAGCCCTGTTTGAGCCCCAGCTGCGTTGCATAAGAAGACCTGGCCTATTAAATAAGAATATCCTGTGAAAGCATGGGTGTTTTTCTAATATATTTGAACGTTTATTAAAAATATTAATTAAAAATATAAATGGTACAATGGAAACCGAAAATTTTTTTTCCATAAATTTCTTTAATATGCAATAAAAGGAGCAGCACTGTACAAGGTGGCATTGAATTTAATGAAGAATAAAGACTTAATAGTAGCTACCTTATCCTAAATGACTCAGACTGTTATCAGTATTGGAATATTTCTAATAATAAATACTATTTGATTCATTTCAACAATTGGTGGTATTGTGTAAAACTAAATCAACTTTTTTGAGATTTACGTCATCTTATAATGTTATTCACTCTGAGGGTGATTGACAGCACTAAGACCCTCCTCCAGGCTCTGATTGGTTGTTTCTAGATAGAGCGGGGAGTTAGATTTTTTTTTTCAGTCTCATACCAAACTATCACAACAAAATTTCAACAAAAAAATATTTTTATAAAAATTATATAAAGAAAACCTTGAGAAGATTTTTTTTTTGACATAATCATCGTAAATCATAAAGTCAGGGTTACCACTTAAGTGCAAAATAATAATAATAATAAAAAAAGAGTAAGTACGCTGCAGGGACAAAACTCTGCATCTTCAGGTTATTTGGGGTCTGACGTTTGTTCCGATCCCAAATTACGGAGCAGACCCAGCGCTCTGCCTAAGCCCCAGCCTCTCCCTTCAGCTGGAGGGGATTTCATGCCGGCCTCGCCTTCTGGACCCTCCGGGAAAAGATTCACTTCTTCTTCTCTGTCCCACAAGTGCAGGTCGGACGGAAGGCTTGAGCACCTGCGCAGTTGTGGTGGCCTGAGGGGAAAAGAGAAAAAAACACATCCAGAAACTCTTAATGATTTACCTAGCTATAGCTGGGCTTTACAAAGGTAATGTGAGGTCATTTAGATGCAACTCTCCAGTGCAAAAATGTTTCGTTCAGAGTTGTTTGACAATCAGAGTTGTCAGAGCTCACAGAACTGATTAAAAAGTTAAGCCATTTGCCAAGCAGAGCAAATGACTAAATTGACCTACCTTGAATCAAGAGTTGCTGCTCCATTGCCTGTCCCACCACCACAAGTCCAGGCACCCATAGGACCTCCAATCTGAGCTCAAATCTCAACTGTGACATGCCACAGATGCGGTAAACAAGGGCACATAGCCAGAGTCTGCAGATCAGTGTTACCAGATCCCAGTAAAGTGAATGGGAACAATCCCCACCCAGCTCAGCCTTTAAACAAGGTCACCAGGGCAACCATGGGCGAGCAGCCAGACCCCCAGCCACAAAGCAAAGATGACTGATGGAGGAGAGAGCACTCCACTAGTGGGCCCTAGAAACAAAGGTGAGGTGGAAATCAGTGGAATGAAGTGCAGAGCGCTCATTGACTCCGGCTCTCAGGTAACCAGTATTACCCACAGCTACTGGTTCAGCCACCCTATCCTTCTAAAACAAAAGTTACAGCCCTCTCTGATACTTATAGAAGGTGCAACCGGTCAGAGTGTAACCCACCATGGTGTTCTACACATTAACTTGAAAGTGTTGGAAAAAGAGTTTAAAAATGTGCCAGCTTTTGTGGTTGAGGACTCAGAATATCGCCTGGCCCTCTGCTGATAGGAACTAATGTTCTCTGTGCCTCCAGAACCCATCTCCAAGCAACTTGTGGCCAACAATTTCTCCAGCATGTCAGAGAGAGCCATCCAGAATGGTACACCTCCCTCTTGGAGGTGGGTGACACAGGATATTATAATGTAGAGGACAGAGTGGGCCCAGCTGTGTTTGGGCTTCCTGCTAATTTGCACAATGACCAGGGGCGCAACTTTGAAAGTAATCAGGTAGTGAAGGAGCTATGCAAATGTATGGGCATCACTAAAACCCACACAACCCCCTACCACCCACAAGACAACGGCATCACCGAGCGGTTCAACCGCACGCTCATGAATATGCTCTGGACATTAGAGCCACATCTGAAATCTCGGTGGCACGAGCACTTAGATGCAATGACACATGCGTGTAACTGTTCACGCCATGACTCTAGCAGGTATACGCCATATTTTCTGATGTTCAGCAGACATCCTAGACTCCCAGTTGACCTCATCTTTGGGCTCCAGACTGCTAATGAACCAGGAGAATACAGTACATATGTTCAGAGGCTTCATGAACATATGCACTGACTTTTGGCCTCTCACCAGGCCAAAAGTCAACAGAAAAAGTACTATGACCAGAAGGCAAAAGGTCAGATTTTCAACCAAGGGGACAGAGTCTTAGTCAAAGTCTGCCATGTAGAGGGACGGTAAAAACTAGGGGACAAGTGGGAGTTGCAACCTTACATTGTGGTGAAAAAGCAACCCAACATACCTGTGTACGTGGTACCAGAAAACAGCGATACTGAGAGGGTGGTCCACCAGAACCTTCTGACACAATGTATGTTCCTCCCAGTAGAGCAGGCAGAAGCAGGCACAGCAGAAGAGATAAAGGAGAACACAGAGAATATGACGGGACAAGCCTCTGGAGTGAGCGTTGTGATGGAAAAATTACAATAAGGTCACATCTGCTAGTTATGTTATATGAAATGCTTGTGAACTCTCACCAAAAGAACTATTTGAGTTACATGTAGAAGGTTGGAAGTTGTTTTCTAAAGCTGCATCATAACCAGACTGTCTCACCCCTTGTTTTGAATTCCTTATCCTTGGTATAAAACTCAAGTGTTGTCTCTGCCTGGCAGAGCTTTTCATCCAGAACTGCTTCATTACTGATTGTCCTACGAGCTCTCTGTATTGTACAATACATGAATAAACCTGATTGAGTGATTCTACCTGAACAGTGCTTGGAAATAGTATTTTTTCCACGACAGCGTGCAGGGGATGGAGCACTCGGAGCCCAAAAAGTTGGAGGAAAATGTGGAGGAAGTTGCAGGCGAGATAACAAATAAAAAGGTTGAGCAGCCAGAAAATTCAAAGGATGGATGGAACATGTAACAGATGGGGGTATCACTTCAGCTCCTGGATCCAGTGCTCTGAGAAGGAACATGCAGAGGAATCGACATCCCCCAAAGAGATTTTCCCGTGAGTCACAAGTAGTGGAAAGTGAAGACACTCAACAGAAGATAATAAGAGAACGGAAGCTGTGGGAGAAAGCTAAAGCCAGAACAGCAGTAAAACACTTAAAAAATTCCACGTCATGAAGTACAAGCTAGTCATTACTCTGACACACCACAGAGTTTATTTTTATTTTATTTATATGTTCATTGTTGTTTTGTATTTAGTCTGATTACTGGGACGCCATCAATTAAACAACGGGTGGATGTAGGGCAGTGGTTTAAATATGTCAGCGGATGCCACCAAAATGTTAGATTTATTCTTTGGGTTGTGGAAGTTGGTAAAGTGTGTCCATTTAAGAACTGTTACTGTTACTGTGCGCTGGCAGAACAACGGTCAATATTTGCTGTGAATTTTGAAGACAAGCAATACTGACCGCCAGCTCAACACTGTAGCCAAATGTTACTTTTAATGTCCAAGTAATTAGCTTTGTATCGTTTTGTATTTTTCTTCTTCTTTTTTTATATATTCTGCATCTGTAAACCAAAAAACAACTATTAATGAGACTTATGTTGACATGGAATATTTGCTGTGAATTCTGAAGGTGAAGCCGCTGCGCTGTCGGGTGGTCCGAATAAACGGTCTGAACCACGATCTCAACAGCCGCGTGTGTCCGATTCCTGCCTCAAGTTTCCTTCCAACAACAACCATTAAAGAAAACACAATGCAGAGTCTAAGGAACAGCGAGGTGTCATCTCACACGGACAGTGTTACACATGGAATATCCGACAACGCCACAAGACGGTCAAAGTTTTATTTATGTGAGTAATAAATCTTATCTGTTCTTCGAAACACCGTTAAGAGCCTGATTACTTATGAACAACTGAAGGTGGAAGTGACTTCATTCATTGCTCTGCCTACCTGGTTTTATATTCCAACTTTTCCTTCAAAGTTTGTTTGCTCGCATCCATGCCGAAGAGCCACCTCATGTCCCTCGGGACACTGGGAATCCAGCCCCTCACTCTGGAAGAAGCAGCCAACATGTCAGGGAGTTATTCAGATATTTAGATTAAAGGAAGAGTCTCTAATCTTCTGCTAGAATAAAAGTCAATATTTATTTTAAATCTACGGAAATCTATGGAACCAACAAACTGCTGGGCTATTATTTTTATCCTCAAAGCTGGGTGTATTTTGTAGGGACAAAAGGTTGGTGAGTTTAAGCAATTGGGTCAAAATTCAGGGACAACCCCAAGCAGGGGCTGTTAAGGGCCGTGGCCCCCTCCTGAAAAATGTACACCATGCCTCTGGCTCCTCCAGAGAATCATGTTTAGGTTATAAAAAGGCATACATAGTCATCGTCTTCAATCGCAACATAAACGTAAAACACAGATCATAGAATTTTCAAATGTATGAATATAAATTAATTCATTTAAAAACATGTAAAGATTATGACCCAGTTTGTTGGGTTAGAGAGATCATTCTTCACAGAATGCTACTTTAAAACATTCAAGAAAACAAAGCATGCAACCACCTTCATATTACCTGAAATGAACATCTGTTGGCTAAGAAAATGCAAAAAACTTTACTTTCTTTAATTTTTCTTGACATTGTGTTTTTAATTTTTTAAAAGCTTTTTTTTCAGCTCTAGACTCTTGACAGCATTTACCAGGCAAGAAATGGATGCAGAGAGAAAGCAGGAAGACATCCAGGAAAACACATATGTAAACATACTCTATATTCCTATGGCACAAGGACAGAAAAAAAAAAGTAGTTGCGTTGAAAGTTGCAGGGTGACGGATTGACTTTAGGGTGGTACCTCTGAGCCACGGAGTGGGCGGAGTCAAAGGGCAGATAAGATGTCACCTTCTTGGGCAGGTACTCAGTCATGTGGGTCAACAAGCACCCAGCAGTGTGCGTCTCCCTGCAGGCTTTACATAAAACTGACACAAATACAAGGAAACACAGATGAGCCGAATACAACTGGGTCAGATTTAAATGTTTGATTTTTTTTGCCCTTTCAAATCAAATAGATTTTCTTTGTATTAAATAAGTAAAAGTTCCAGCAGCTGTTACCTGTCTGAAGTTCAGCTGGCAGGTTCTGTATGAGTTTCGGATCGAGCCACGGGTGATCTCTGTGAACTGACTTTTCACCTCCGGGTGAGTCCTTCGCCTGGTCGCAGCAGACACGCTCTGTCGCATTGGCCTGCAAACTCCTCAGGGGAGACTCGCTGCTGATCAGGTCTGAGAAAACGAAATGTTCACAAACTGATCTCCAGTTTACGCTCTACCAAATGAGGAGTTAAACACTCCTCTTCTGTGCACATGATTATTTTTGCAAGAAATCGAGAAAAGGGTCCTCACTGTTTTCTTGCAGAAAGCGAAGTGCATCCATGTAGCCGTTCTGGCAGATTTCAACCATTGCCTGCAAGTTGGAAGAGCAATTTAAACAGATTTGGATTGGATCACTTCTATTCTATGAAACACAGGACATTGCATGTTGTTTATACAGTGAGTCCACAAAGCATCAGCAACTCTTTCTTGTGTGACATTACAAAAACGTGACTACACATACAAATTTATAACATTTGCTCAAAAAATAATAAAAAAAACCTTTAAGTTTAATAGATACACAAAAGCCTCCACAGACTTGACAGTCCTTAGCTAATGTTAGCATAAATGCCGTCATTATTATGTTGGCTTATATTAGCATTATGGCTAACAATAAATAAATCCATTCAGCAAATCAATTTTAGCAAGTGAAAATTAGCTAAACAGCTAATGTTAGCGTATATGCTATCATTATTATGTTAGCTTACATTTGCATTAGGGCTAACAATAAATCAATCCATTCAGCAAATTAATTTTAGTAAGTGAAATAGCTAAACAGCTCATGTTAGTGTATATGCTATCATTATGTTAGCTTATATTAGCATTAAAGCTAACAGTAAATCAATCAATTTAGTAAATTAACTCTAGTAAGTGAAAATTAGCTAAAAAGCTAATGTTAGCTTAAATGTCATCATTATATTGGCTCGTTTCCATTCAATAAGTCAACTTTAGGTTTCGAGTCAAAATTAGTGAGGAAACTAATGTTAGCTTAAATGCTATCATTATGTTACTCTGCAGGACAAATCGCCCAGTAGCCCAAACGGAGAGTGAGAGACTTATAAATTACTCAGAGTAGAGCGATGATACATGTCCAACGATGCCATTCATAAAATCCGATTTAAATTTAATCCGACTGAACATTTCTGGAAAAAGCTAAAAATGGCTTTCTGCCATCATTGCCCAGCCAGCCTAAGTGGGGTTAAGAGGATCTGCAGCGAGCAATCTGAGAAAATACCCCTAAAATAAATAGCTTTTACAGGAGCACCATGAAAATTTAAGGCAATGGCTGCTTTCAAAGATCATTTAGAATATTAAGCCAACACTGAGAATATTTACACCGTATTCCAAATTATTATGCAAGTGATATTTTCTCAGATTTTCTTAACTGGTCAATGCAATTGATGGTCAGTATAATTTTCAAGTCATGAACTATCCATTGAACTTGTGAGTTTGTTGATAGTTTCTGCTTGAATTTCTTTGCAGGATGTCAGAATATCTTCCCAGAGCTGCTCTTTTGATATGAACTGCGTTCCACCCTCAGATCTTCTGCTTGAGGAAACTCCAAAGGTTCTCAATAGGGTTGAGGTCAGAGGAGGATGGTGACCACACCATGAGTTTATCCCCTTTTATGCCCATAGCAGCCAATGGCACAGTGGTATTCCTTGCAGCATTCATTGTCATGCATGAAGATGATTTTGCTACTGAAGGTTTGGCTCTTCTTTTTGAACCATGAAAGAAAGTGATCAGTCAGAAAGTCCATATACTTTGCTGAGGTCATTTTCACACC
>CAEFZY010049225.1:0-10549 GCA_903066815.1 Brachyrhaphis roseni
GATTTCTCTTTAGTCTTTGGCTAAAGACCAGGAGACATTTCTGCTGCTAGCGCTAGGCTAGAATGTTAGCTTTGGTTGTATTTACCCAGAATGCCACTTCCTGCTTTTGGAGTGGTCTCCGGTCTGGGAGGAAATCTGGAGGATTTGTGAAATTAAAACATGAAAACGCATTTAAAGGCACAGTTCAAAGTTTCAAAGTTCAGATGTTCACTTAATAGAGGAAATAGTTTTAAAACAGTTTTTTGCCTAAATATGAACTAAAACCAGGATGACTTCATTCTGTCCTCTGTGTAGTTTTCAGGTGGAGGTGATGAGGGCGGCGGCCTCTCTCTGATGTCGCCGGGCAGCTGCCTGCCGCAGTTCAAAGCCCAGCCCTTTGTGGAGTGCCAGGGGGCGCGAGGAACCTGCCACTTCTTCGCCAACATCTACAGCTTCTGGCTGACCACACAGAGCGGCACCGAGGGCGCGCTGACCGACTCCGACCAGCAGAGGGCGAACGTCGCCCAGTGCAGCGTCTGCATCCGCATGTGATGTGCAGCAGGGCGGCGCTGGAGAGACTGACACCTTAAAGACCGAGGCGGGGCACAGGAAGAGGCTTTTATTTTGAAGAGGAGAAACTGTGATGATGGCGCTGTTCAGGAGCGACTGGGAGTGCGGTGGGTCCGTCACCAACATGGCGACTGGAAAATGGAAAAATATTTAGTTTTAATTTTTAAAATGGCCGAGCTGTAGCTGACTTCCTGCAGACGGATTTTACCAAAACAAATTAGAGAATAAAAACAGCAGGATGCTGACAGTCCTACGTATTAGAGTTGAAATCAAGGAAACAGTCAATTTAATCAGATTAAAGGTTAAAAAATAACATAAGCAAAAAAAAATCAACAGCTTTAATGATTTCAGGTCCTCCTTTCTCTCAGTTTTCCCTCATCAGGTGTTAAACCGGATCAGAACCAGGTCCTTCTCTAAAGTTCACTTCATAGCCAGAAACAGAAACTCAGGAACTTCTGGCGCTTTAAAGGTTCACAGTTCTGACAGTTCCAGCTAAAAACAGTTTAAAGGTTTTTAAATGTTTGCTAATCATTTCCTGTTTAACACAATTCAGCTTAAATATTTTTCTGGTTTTATCCTCATATTTTGTTCATTCAATACATTTTAATTCAAAATTCTTCGATCCCATAGAGAAATAAAATGTAACTCAGATCATCCCAGTGTCTTCAGAGTGGGTGTTGATGGTGATGCTCCAGTAGCAGTCAGGGTTCCAACGATTCTGTAGAGGCATATGACTGAAGACTGCTGCTATGTGACATGCTAACATGCTAACACGCAGGCAGCAGAGATGATATTCCACAGCAACATATCCTGGGGGACATCATCAGTTGCTAGCTAGCGATGCTAATCCACTTCTTTTGCTGTTGCTGTTCCTCTCTAAGTCTCTGCCTGGCCGTTTGGTGAGAGATGTTGGAGTAGGGGATCCAACCCTAAAGACAGTTGAAACTCTGGAGTTTGAACTTCATCCATCTTGTTTGCCAAAGATCTCTCATTGGCCTCCACGATGGAGGGAAGAGATGGTCTGAACTTCCTCATTTTCAGCTCCTCTGGGATCTGGGGTCAAAGTTCAGGTGTTAGCTTTAGACATGCTAACCTTCCTTTAGCAAGCTAGTTGTGTCGTTCCCTGCTGTGTATTTATGTCCATCACCAGGGCGGAGCCTGACGCCCGACTCTGGCAGCCCATTGGTCGCTGTGACCTTTCTCTCCTCCTCTCAGGCGCTAAGCCCCGCCCCCAGCTGCACCTGCGACTGCTCTGATTGGTTGGCTGGGAGGCAGCAACGGTAAACAAGTTGCTGTTTTGTGTTTTATTGAGAACTGCGTGGAAAGCTGTGAATATTTTTTCATATCTTTGTTTTTGAACCAGTAGAAACAACTTCATGTTTGTTTGTTTCAGGATTTTCAGAGTAAAACAAAAGAATCAGTTTTAGACTCAAAGTTCAGAACGTTATGCAGCAGAAAAGACCTGAGGTCCAAAACAAGGAAAAACCAGGAACTTCTGTTCAGTTTTCTGGTTCTGTTGGATTTCTTAGTGACCTGTAAATATGTTTGATCTCAACTGTTTTATAAAAGTTTTCTGTAAATTTCAGTATTTATTTAGCCTTGAAAATAATGCTGGTGCTATTTCATTTTTGTTTTTGTCTCTTATTTTGGTAAATGATGACAGGATGTAACCCCACCCTGATCCTCTGCCAAAATAAAGCAATCATCTGACAAATAATGGATTTCTAACAATTTCTCAAGTTGTGAAGCACACTTATAAAATGTACAAATTACATTAAACTGGATAATACCCAAAAGGTCTTAGAGGACAAATAGTGACTGAAATTTAGATTTAGGAACAAAATGTGGAGGAATAACTGTTGTAAGACTACAGTTCCCATGATCCCTCTGTTTTTATTTTTTCATTCTAATTAAAGCTGCTGGTTATATTTTATTCTCTGTAGGAGGAAGCTTCCCACTAACACTCCTGAAACATTTCTACTTCCTGTGGATGGAAAACCCAATAAACTGCATTAAAATGTCAATCTGGTTTTTGTTCTTTACTTATAAATCTTAAAACCACAAAAGATGAATCTTTATGGAGCTCAAACTGTCTCAAAATTCACACTTGTATTTTTGACGAAAACAAAAATATCTTGATTTACCAGCTGCTTCTGGCCTGTTGCTGCTTTTGTGTGAATATTGAGACTCCTGTTTCTCAATCCACAAATGTCATTTTTAATAATTGGTCTCTCTCACTGGGTGGCCAGTAACCAATCAGATAGTTTCCTTGTTTCAGCCAATCACATTCACCCATTCGCTGTAGCCATGACGACGCACAACAGTTTAGACCTCAGCCTGGCTTCTGGCAGCGACAGAGGAGAGAAATATCTAACATGTTAGCTATTGATCTCCATGTTATCATTATTAATGTTAATCAATTTAATTGCCAACACTGATCTGATCTGACATCATGAGACACGCTGCCTCTCTTAAGGTCCATATTTTTATATTCTGCAGTTTGGGCTTCCATTTTGTTGCATTTTTACTTCTATGGAGCTAAATTGGGACCATTAAGTTTGTTAAAAAAAAAAAAAAAAAAAAAAAAAAAAAAAGAGTTGGAAAAAACAAATCTAAACTGAGAAATTACTTAAAAGCTGAAAAAAAATATGTTTGAAACTGGAAGACAATACTTGAATCTGAAATTTTTTTCAGATTCAAAACTATTTTCAGTTTTTCTATTTTTGTTTGTTTTTGAACAAACTTTATGGTTCCATTTTAGCTCCATACCTTTCTAGAATGAATTTCAGACTTCTGGGACAGTTTGGCTCCGAGGACAGAAGGTGGAGAATCATAACTGACGATATGGAACCAAATGGAGGCCATAAAGTTTTTTCTTTTTTTCCCCATTTGAAAATAAAAGATGCTGAAAAAAAAATCATATTAGGCAAACATTTCAGCATTAATTAAAAATTAAAACCAATAATTTTACACCAGATCTGTGTAGTAAATAAAACACAGCATGATTTAATCTGATTTTATTGTCTTGTTAATCTTATTTCTGGACAAATGATTTATTCCAAACACTCAACACAAAGTAATAGCAGCAGAGAAATGTGCCGTTAATCTGAATTCAGTCTCAGCTCAGAATTGTTGATGAAACTAGAAGAAGCTGCTCAGTCTTTCTGAAATGTTTCAGCTAAATCGTTTAAATTTAAATGTTATTTTCATTTCTCTGCATCTAAATCAAACAGACGTCATGAATCAAACAGCTGAAAGAATAAAACACATAATAAACCTCATTGTCACACCCAGAAGCTTCAACACTAGAATTAATGCTTTAAATACAGAAACTCAACATCAAGTACCTTTGATTAGATTCAACTTTTCATTTTCTCTTCTTGTGAGCTTCAGGAAAACTCAGACGCTCCAGTTTCTGGATGTCTGGATGTTTCCTGGGATCGTCAACCAAACGGAACAAAACTCCGGGCGGCCAGCAGAGGATCTAATATTAATCACATTTTATTAGCAATAACTGGAAATAATATTAAATCCCTCTGGATTAAGATGTGAATTTGCAAATCACTTATTAGACAAAATTGTTTTATCGACATGAAAAAGGACAAAAGGTCATGAAACTAAGCCAAAATGAGAATGGGACAAAAGTCCCAGAATATGAGCGTTGTATTTTAATGTTGCAGTAGCATGCTAACTTTGCATGCTACTGCAACGTTAGCATGCTACTGCAACGTTGCAGTAGCAATGTTAGCATGACCTACGTTGCAGTAGCTCATGCTAACGTAACAGTAGCTTATGGTAACATTGCAGTAGCATGCTAACATTGCAGTAGCTCATGCTAACGTTCCAGGTGGCGCTCTGACTCTAAATTCACCCTGACTGAGGGAGATGAAGCGTCGACTCAACGCTGAAATGTATCGCATCCAACAGCGCTAGCCTAAATGTTCTTGATGCTAAAAAAAAAAAAAATTGACTAGCTACCAGTGGTGGGCACTACTAACTGCTACGCTAGCTGCACTAAGCGTAAGATTCTAATAATAATCAGCAGTTCTGCTGAATCGTTTCACCAATACAGTGCTTAGCAGAAGCTAATGCGCTGTGCTAACATGTTGCTTAGCATATCTAAGTGCTAATTTCAATTCAAATATCTTCCCTTGAAAGGCTACAAAAACCAACATTATAATTTATATACATATTCTAAAACATGTTTTTATATCCATGTTTTATTTTGTTCATGTAAACAGACTTCAAAATAAAAGCATGAATATCTTCACCTAACTGCTGAAGAATTAATAACCAAAACTTCCACACAGATGTTGAAATTATTCAAGTGAATGTTTCTAAATCCAAAAATTAGCTCTTTAGAATTCATCTGGAAAATGTGATTAAGGGGAAACTAAATGTGACAAAACTAGCAAAAGTGCCAAAAGATAAAATTAGCTCCGCTTTTAGCACATTAGTGGAAATGTGCCCACTACTGCTTGTTAGCTGCATCGCGCATATTTCATTAATATTTCACTAAAAGACATTTTGGCGACGATGTTTGTGTGTTGGGGTCAGAGGTCGGAACTAAAGGTGATAAAATTGAGGAAAAAAATCTACGCAATAATTTTCAAAAACGATGGATTATTGCGACCAGACTGAGAAAAAACATAAATTATGAGAATAAAGCAGAACAACATTAACATTGTAATAATCTGAAGAAACTTTATTGTCGTAACTAAATGTTTTTTTTTAGTCTGGCGCTAAAACTCCGTCACTTCCTGTTCGAATTGAACCGGGATCCAGAGGTCCGACCGGATCACGGCGTTCTGGTGAAACCCCTGTGATTTTATCTGACTGGTTCGGCACCGGGTTCTCCAGCACCGACCCGATCCGCAGTCTGCTGACTCAGCACTTTCAGTTTTTATCTTTGTACTTTGTAAATCCTGAATCCGCCCGTCCGAATCCCAGATTCCAGGTACTGAGTCCGTCTTAGCCGGACTGATACCACAGAGATCCGTTCTCCTGGTTCTGGTTCCAGATAAAGTGCTTCTTTTTCAGAGGTTCTGCAGGAGGACCAGCGGGTCCAACTGGTCCTGATTCTGGTTTCCAGTTCAAACCAGAACCGGCCTCTGGTTTTCATCTTTAACCGGGTAGGGTTAGTTCTGATCCTGAAGGAGGGCCGGTCTGGGTCAGAACATCTGAGGTTTTGAGAAACAAAACGTCCGTTTCCGTCAGAACCAGAACAGGACCAGAGTCCAGGAGCAGCATTAACTCCAGATCCGGTTCTGACCATCTGGACCAGCAGATCGGAGTTGATAATAAAAGTGTGTGAGTTCTGCTGGTTCTGAGCCCGGTTACAGAGCATCGTCCGGGTTCTCCTGAGTGGCGCTTCTGGTTTTGCGGCGTCGCGGTCTGAGCGCGCTGACGCAGGACGAGGCGGTCAGGGCGATCCGGCTCAGGCCCACGTTTAGGCAGTGGACCTCGGAGGTGACCGGAACCTCGGCGAACAGGGCCCGGTCCCGGGACAGCGGGCCCGGTCCGCCGTCGCTCTCGATGTCTTTGACGATGTTCAGGATCTCCTGGCGCTCCGCCTGCCGGGTCATCCCGCGGATGTTCAAGATGGCCGACACGTGCTTCTTCCTGGAGGCGGAGCGAAGAGAGGAGAATCAAACAGCAGAAAGATTCTTCTGACACCAGAACCGCCGACGCTTCCTGGTAAAAACCCAAACAGAGACAACCAGAACCTCCTCTGTCTCACATCTGGGAGTTTTTGCAACCAAAATCTCAGATTTTTGGCTCTACTTTAGAAATATTTACAAACAATATTGTGATATTTTTTTTCTCATTAAAAAAAAATCACAAAGTCTCTCTATAACTAACAGAGAAAATGTTTTTTACTAAAACTGTCACTGTGTTGTGACAGTTTAACATGAGACAGATAATCTGTGAAACATCGACGTCCTGCTGCTGCCGTCTGGCGAAAGGCACCAAAACAACCAATCAGAGCCAGGAGGAGGAGCTTAGCGCTGTTAATCATCCTCATGTACTTAAATGTGCTAATGATGGAGAAACAATTCATCATTCCAGAGAAACCATTTATCTACCATCATGCTAACTAGCATAGCAGAGAGAAATATGCAGGGGGATGAGTAACACCACACAGAGGGTGATTGGCAGCGCTAAAGCCTGCCTCTGATTGGTTGTTTCTAATTAGAACTGGGAGAACTCAGAGGAGATTGGTCTTTTCACAAATTATCTGCCTCATAACAAACTGTCACGACATTCTAACAGTTTCAACAGAAATGTAGAAAATGTTTTTTAGAAAAGTTACAGTTTTTAAAACCCTGGAAAATGTAGATATAGAGGAAAAAGAGGAAATTAATTGGTAACCTCCTTGATTGTAATCAAATATCTGAGGGGTTTGATGTTGATCTGGGACTACGACGCCACACCAGTCAAAGTTTGAAAAACTGGAGGAACTGAGTGATTCAGTTTGTGTCGGTGAGCTTCTCTTTAGCTGCTGATGGAAAATCAAGGCTCAGAACAGATTTATTAATCAGAATTATTTTACATGTTATTATGTGATGCTAACACCTGAAAACACAGAAACCTTCTGACTGTTCAGAGGCAACTGAGCCAGAAAATCCTGACAGGTTTTGTTTCCCTGAGGAAGATTCGTTGGGAGGAGCTGATCTGCAGAACCTTTTCACATGAAGTTAAATATTATTTTACATCAGCAGATTTTAACTCTGCAGTTCAAATTAAATCCATTTGGAAGCAGAACGGATGTAACAGGCTGAACATGGGGTCACTTCTCATGTCTTGGTTGCTTCTGTGTTCATAATTGTTGACATAGTGAATAACTGCATGTAAAATGATGCTTCACTACATTTTTGTCTACAACATTACAATAAGTGGCAGCTCATCTAGTCTTGAATGAAAGCCTCAGCTGGAGGAACGGTTCATGTACCTGACGTCTGGAAACTCTCTGACCAGGACTCCCACCTCCATCTGGATGGACGGGACGTCCTCCAGCTGGATGAGCTCCGAGATGTGGGACAGCGCGCCGTCCAACCAGCTGGACGGAGACTCCTGAGACACACACAGACCGCACACTGACACACTCATCTGGACACTTCCTGTTCAGGCTCTTTTGAGTGAGACGTGATTGGAATGGTCCATAAAAGAAGCTGACGAGTCTCACCGTTTCCATCCACAAGAGGGCGCCACAGTTCAGGCTCGTTTCTTCAGCACTGCCAGGTTGAATTGCTTTGGGTGGGATATTTAAATTTGAGCTACTTTTCACAACATTTGTTGGGTTTTTAGAAAAATTTTAGAGGAAAATTCTTTAAAAATTTTGGTCATGTGGCAGAAATGCACAAAACTTTTAATAAAATGCTGCGTTGCTACACTTATTATTTAGTTTATTTTGAAACTTCTAGAACCTGCGTGTGACATCATCAGTGATTTGTCACTATGTGGTAATAATGTAAAACAGAAATCCCAACATCATGATTTAAAAGGTAATGTTGCTACAAAAAGTTCAACTCATTGCGTTTAAAGAGTCGAGTCGGTTGGAGTCTCAATGTTATCTGGTTCTGGTCAGAATATTATAAACCAAAAATGTGAATATCATCACAAGTCTGAACGCAGTCGACATAAGGTTTTAAATATACGGTATTTAAATGACTTTTTCTGGAGCTACCTGAATGTTGAGGTTTGTTTTCTGGAGTTTAGATGGTCAGATCTGGCAACCCTGGTTTCTTTCTTGGGTCTGAAGCTAAGTCGAGTTTCAAAGACCAGAAGATGCTCAGATCTTCCTTCTGGACTCACCAGGTCTTTGAAGAGCACTTTGATCTGCCTCCCTTCGTCTCGGAGCCGGCCGGCCATCCTCTTCCTCATCTTCATGGAGGTGCAGATGATCCGGCCCCTCATGACGGAGCGGAGGTACTCCATCACCACCCGCCGGTGGACTTCAGCCACCAGCAGCTGAGGGACAAACAGCGTGGATGAATGCAGCAGCTCCAGCCTGCAGGGGGCGCTGCAGCAGCACCTCTCATCCAGAGATTATTACAGTTAAATAAAACAAACAAAGCAGCAAAAACTGAAATTGAGAAAGCAACTGAAATGAATACAACCTGTAATTAATGGGAGAAAACGATAACAGTGCAGCTGATGATAATTATTCTGGGCACAGAATAAACTAAAGTTTAGCTTATAAAAGTAACTAACTTTTAATTAGTTTTATAAATGCTGTGTGTTTATAGCAACCAAAACATATTGTAATTATAGATATAATATCCATAGTCTTTGTGTTGATGAATCTATCATTCAGCCTTTTGAATTGATGTGAAATAGATTTTTTTCCCCACACAGGTGGTTTATATCAGCTGTCGGTAAATTACGGTGCTCCAATCTCCTTCTGGTGGCTATGCTACGCTATGCTAGCACACAAAATGGCAACAGCAAAAACTCCAGAGTCAGATGGTTGTTCAACAATAACTGGATAAATACTTTGAAAATGGTTTTTCAATTAATTGCCCAAATTACCTTTTTGAATTCTGCACCTAAAAATGAACTAAAGTATGAAAAAATTAAAACTACGTTCTAAACAAAAAACTAAACATTTAACTAATAACAACTGATAAAACTAGCAAATGCACTCTAAAAACTAATTAAAACTAACTGGATTAGACAAACAAAAAGTCACAACAAAATAAAACTAAACTACAATGAAAAACCCGTAACCATAGCAACCGTGCTACCTGATAGGGAGGGTTGTCCATCCTGCGATATTTCTTAAAATCCTCCTTGATGGCGGCTTCGATCTGATCGTACGGCTCCACGTTGGTCAGCCACTTCCTCTTCACCAGGCGCTCAAAGAACAGCTGCAAAAATACAGCCGCCATCATCATCATCATCATCATTAAAATCATCATCATCATTAACAACATTAAAATCATCATCACTTCAGATATTTAGCCGCTGAGAGGATCAGTTCTGCATAACACTCCAATGAAAACACAACAAACTAACAAGTTTGTTTCAATAAGTCTAATCATAAAAAGCACTATGCTAACATGCTACAAAAAGCTAATGCTACAAAAAAGCACTAATTTCAGCCATGTTTAAACATTTCTCCTTCAACAGAGCCAAATTTAACCTTTATGTTTCTTCCTGTCTGCTTTGTGTTTCAGGAAGTCATTCCTTAGAGCTGACCTTTCACCCAGGGTTTCAGTTTTACAGTTAGTTTTGTTAACTGTTGCTAATTTAGCCTAATTTACCAGGAAGCAGCAAATTTTAAACCACTTACTGTTGAACTGCAGCGATGCATTCTGGGTACAGAATAAGCATCATTACAGGTGGAGAACATGAGGAGTCTCAACATAAAGGCTCAAAATAATTCAAATACATTTGGATTTTTCCATGTATTTGTTTAGTTAACTCCCCTGTTTGTTGTCATGTAAGAGTGTATTTTTCTATAAAGCTCATTTGTTGGTTTGTTGCATTCTTGCCATGTGCTTAATAAAGTTTAATAAAAACAGAACATGAAGGGAGGAAATGGAACTGCTGCGTAAACAAACTTCATAATAAAAGCATGAATGTAAACTACTTGAAGAACTTTTAACAAGCGATAAACCAAAATTTCAACGGAGATATTGAACTTTATGCAATTCAAAGTTTTTCATGAGAACCAAGAAAATTAGCGTTTTATAATTTCTCTGGAAAAAGTCATTGAGCAGCTAAGAGTGCTAGATGTTTTAAAATGCTAAAGCGCTAAGCAACAGAATCAGCTCTTCTATTATTGGAACGACAAACGTGAAGCTGATTAACAGGAAGGAAGTCAGAGACGTAAAATAAACCAAAATAAATAAGAGAAAGAAAACAGTGATTTCTGAGTTTCTCTGTAAATATTGTGCGTGTGTGTGTGTGTGTGTGTGTGGGGGGGGGGGGGGGGGGGGGGGGAAAAAAAAAAAAAAAAAAAAAAACAAACAGACAGAACAACCGCCCCGCAACG